>VYZU01009401.1:43095-63098 GCA_013401355.1 Ceyx cyanopectus
TTTTTATTTTATTCTTATTTTATTTTTATTTTATTTTATATGTTATGTTATTTTATGTTATTTTATTTTATGTTATTTTATGTTATTTTATTTTATTTTATTTTAATTTTTTTGAATTAAAGCAAAAATTCCAGAGCACGCTGGAGTGGTATGAGAACTATGTTTCCAAAGCAAGTCTACCCTCTAAACCTCTTGAATTTAATCCAACTATTTGATTTAAAATCTTTTTCTTAATTCTAATGAACATAGTCTCACTCAGCACAGTCTGGGCTTGCTGCACAGCCTGTCAGAAGCATTGCAGTGGCAAATGGCACTGCCTTCTGTCAAACACAACATCATGGTGGTCTCTTGGACCACAGTGTGGTTTTTGCCATAATAGCAGACATGCTGAAGAAGTGCATAACTCTAGCAAAGCTCCTCTAAAATTTAAGAAAAAAACAAACCCATCCAACAGCAAACCCTGGTTTGGGGGCAGTTCAGGAGTGCCATTGAAAAACCCACATCTCCCAACCAACTTGGAGCTGTCAGTGACCCAACAGGATCACTGTAACCAACCCTGTCCAGTTGGATTTTCAGATCCCAAGAGCAAAGATTTCTTCTTTTGGCAAAGAATATGGGTTAAATGAGCAGCAAAATACTGTCATTTATTTATAATGAAGGATAATTTTAGTGATGAAGACTTCCTGCCATAGTGAGCTAAGGCCAAAGAAGCAATAAATAATCAATTCTGCCCTCTGTTACTGTTATTTTTATTCTGCTTTGGGACAAATAGCAGCTGCTGTTACTTAGGGTAATAAACCTTCCAAGAACCAGCTTGCAGAGCTCAGTCTGATGAAGTTGTCTAAAAACCTCTGGAGGAAATGAGCTCCTGGTAAAATCCCAGGTATTTCTCTCTTCTGGCAGTTCTGGAAGTGTTCTGAAAAAAAACCTATTCCCAAACCTGTATGAGAAATTACTGTGGTGGAGCTGGAACACAGAGATGCAAACAGCTACTGCTGAGTAAAAAGAGAAAAAGCAGCTCTGAAGAAAAACTGGCAATTTGGGGTCTTGAGGAAGGATTCTCCTCCTCCTTAGGAGGAAGCTGTTCATGTCAGGGCAAGGGGGAGCCTCTGTTTTCCTTTCCACATGTGCTTGCTTGTGAAATAAAGAAGGCTGTCATCCCCAAAGGCCTGTTAAACTGCCCCTGAGTGGATTTCAGGGGAAAGAGCTGGAATATTTGCTGTGCATCCAGCTAAGTTAATGCAGAGACAGCTGCTACATCTTGCTTTCTGTCTCCACCAGTTTTTAAGCAGCTACTGCTGAGTGCAGAAGGTGAGAAGAAAATACATGTCCTGTCCTTACTGGATGAACTCATCATTCCTAAAATGATAATTTTAGGGATAAAGCAGCTCCCCAGTTCCACAAAGTCCAGCCCATACTGTCTGTCAGCTCCACTTGACAGGAATTGGGCTGCATTGTGAGAGTAGCTGCAAGATGTGCAGCCAGCTGCTTCTGTCAAATAAGCTGTTGTGGGAATAAGGCAGTAGACTCTACACTTAACCACAGTAACTTACAGTTAAGCTAATTAATCATGTCCCATTTGTTGGAATGTCTACCCAAAACTCACCTAGGGTTGGCTAATACCTGGAGGAAGGAAGAAGTGAAGGGAATGAAGCTTGCCTTTGTCTAGTTACAGTGGTAAAATGTGAAATCATCTTTTTAAATAGCGGAAAAAATGTGGCAATTTGAGGCAAATGCCATTTTATGGTGTTTACTATGGCTTCTGCTAAAAGAGCTGTGCAGAGAATGCCAGTGAGCTGGTGGCAGCACCTGAGCTGGAAGATGGCAGTTCCTGGTGTGGTAAATGCTGGCATTGAGAGCTTTAATGGATTCTCATGCGCACTGGCTCTACTGAAAGAAATTTTTCTTGCCTCTGAAATAGTTGGGCCAGTGATGATCACATGTGTTTTTATTGGAGACCAAGGGAATGACCAGTATTTTAGAGCACTGCAAAAATAATGAGCTCCTCTTCTCATTTAGCAGTTCTGCAGAAGCCCTCAGAGTGGAAGGAGCTGTTGTGGATGTTAGTGCACTGGAGCAGTTGTGATGTGAAACACAGAAGATAAAGCCTAACAATTGAGACACCAGTTTTGTGGCTTGAAAGGATGAATGTGTAAGTTGAGATGTGTTTAAAGTACTGGACAAAGTAATGCTGAGAGGAGAACTCTTCTGAATATAGAAAAGACCCCAAACCTTTTCTTATTGCCAATAGAAAAGGCTGTATCTTGGGTGTCACAGTCCCTGGAGGTGACAAGGTAGAAGATATTCCAGGAGATCATAGTGGGTTGGTTTTATTGTGTTGATGTAGTTATGACACCTGTACACATGGGTGAGTATTTCCCTGGAAAAATCTTCAAGCAAGAGAGATTCCACAATGAACATCTGCCTACCTACAGTGCTTTTTGTGAGGAAGATTATTTTTCTTTGCTGTGCTTTGGTAGCATAAAACTGACATCCTGGATGGGACCTGTCTGCTAAATTGCACCTACATATTTCCTATCAAGCAAATGAGTGCTCTTAGTTTATGCATTTCTCAGCTTTGAATAGAACTATTTTTCTGATGAACATACTTCAGTATTAAATTAGTCTGATCTGATATTAGGAAATTCTTTCTCATACTGGCAAAGATGCCTCTGGTGAGAAAGCAAAGCCATTGGAGGGCATGAGTTTGTCTCAAAACTTGCTTGGCCATCTGCAGCCTTAGATAAGTCTCTAAGGGAGAGACTTGGGTTCTTCTTGGTGCTTGCTACAGAAGAAGTTCCCTCTGGGGGTTAGGTTGATAAAAGCATGAAAGTTCCTTTTGAATGGGTGTTCTGTGAATTAAAACACTAAAAGGAGAAATCTCATTTGGCTAATTATATTTTTGTACTTTTTCTAGCTTTTGCTGGAAACAACAAACTCTAATCTCTATTGGATCTTGGCGTAAATGGGAGGTTATCCAGGATCAAGGCAAAAAGCACAGGGAAGAAACTGTAATGTTATGTCTGGTTAGAGTTCATTTCTCACTTGACAAGCAGTT
This sequence comes from Ceyx cyanopectus, assembly GCA_013401355.1. Classification (NCBI taxonomy): domain Eukaryota; kingdom Metazoa; phylum Chordata; class Aves; order Coraciiformes; family Alcedinidae; genus Ceyx; species Ceyx cyanopectus. The sequence goes on from VYZU01009401.1 coordinate 46,154, forward strand.
ACTTAGCAGTTCATGCAGTCAGTTCATCCATGAACTATTAATTACACAGGGCATAGACAGTAAGACCCTGGCCCAGGGTGCCCAGAGAGGTGGGGGCAGCCCCATCCTTGGCAGTTTCTCAGGCCAGGCTGGATGGGGCTCTGAGCACCCTGCTCTGGTGGGAGGGGTCCCTGCCATGGCAGGGGGTTGGAGCTGGATGAGATTTAAGCTCCCTTCCAACCCTGACCTTTCTAGGATGCTATAAAGCAGCATGGGACAGGGGTTGTACTTGGCCCCATTGTAGCAGCAATGGGAGCAAAGGGGAAAGTCTTCAGTGGCAGCAAACACTCTGTGTTCACATCTTGCACACCCTTTTTTCTCTCTTGCTCTGCCTAAGACTCGTATCTGGGTGAAAAAGAGGAGGAGGAGGAGTGGAAAAGTGTCTTTGTGAGGTGCAGTTGATAAATGGTGTTGTGCATAGTTTGGATGGCTGTGCTCTCTTCCAGAAGCTAGTGTTCATAAAGCATTTAATATATCATGTAGATCCAGCCTTCAAGTGCTGTGGGCTTGGTATTGTGCAGTGAATAATAGCCACGGCTTGCTGGGGCAGCAGTTCAATGCAGGTCATGTATTTAGAGCACATTGCACTTGAGAGTTGAACTCAAAAGCTTAGCAGCAGCCTTCCTGAAATCTGCTTGAGTGGCCTTGAACAATATGTGGAATCAAAACTCTGAGCTCTTAGTTTCAAACAAGTTGGGTTTGTTGGTTTTTTTTTTTGCCCTACAGGAGCTCTGTTTCTGAAAATAGCAGAGCCAAAATTGTCAGACATCCCAAATTGTTCCATCCCTACAATTTACTGCTCCTGGGAACAGCATTAGGGGATAGTCAATATGCTGAGGGTTTGGATCTGCTGTGTTCTGGCAGAGCCACTGCCTGCAGACAGCTACCTAGGAGTAGGTATTTTATAGGTGAATTCTTCCAGCTTCTCCCCATGGAGCTCTAGTGCTCTGCAGCTCCCCCGGGTGCAGTTTGGTTGGGTTTGGAAGCAGCAGTTCATGGCAGTGTCTCAGTGGTTCTGCCTTTGCTTTGGGTTGTAGAACTTGAATGGCAAGGAATGACTGCTGCTACAAAGCTGGGTGATTTTTTTGGGAAAAAAAATAATTAATTTGACAGGAAATGTCTAGTCTTGTACTTTTTTATTGTTACAGTTTCAAGATTGCAATGTCTGCATGCTCATCATTTTCCCTTGTCTAATCACATCATTACCTTGGTCTGATTGTGAAGGTGGCCAAGTGTAGTGACAGAAAATTTGAGATTGCATATTCTTAATTCTGAGGATGGTGCCAGCACTGCTGTTTTGATTTTTAAAGGGTGAAATACACAGCGTGTCCTCGTGGATCTCTATGACTGCACTTAGGCTTAGAAATCCAAATGATTTAGCAGCAGTACAGTCTGGTTAGTAAAGCTACTCAGTTAAAAGTGAGGTGAATGGAAATGTGTTTCCAAGTGCTGCTCATACTTGTGCCTGCCTTTTTCTGAGGGTAGGCCTGGAATGAAGAACAAAACCCAAATAAAACCTAATGATATGCAAGCTTGCTTTGTCAGCATCATATAATGTATGTACCTTAAATAGCAACAGATACATTACCTTGGTAATTAATGTGCTGTTCTCTTTCTTACTTAGTGTACTTCATAATTTCTGTGGGCTGACTGGCTGTATCTGAGTATATTTTATAAGGTAGCTCAGAATAAAAATGTTTCTCCCCACACAAATAAAAACAACTTTTTTAATAGGATAAAAATAAGACATTTACCTGTAAAACGTTATGAACCAAACCAAGGAATAAGTCTGTCTTCACTGAACCCTTAAAAATTAATTTGGAGCTTGTTCTTGATTAGCCCAAGTCCTGAGCCCCACAGCCTGAGCCAGGCTGCAGTGAGCAGCCATGGTGCTTTTCAGATGTGCTGTTCCAAAAGGCTGAATTTCATTAAATAGTAATAAAACTTGGCCTACTTAAATTACAGGCATGTCTTCTTTTTTTTTTCTCTTGAAGCAAGCACCTGCTTTAAGGAGGATGTATGAGGAATATGAATAAAAATATTACTTTAGTTTTGCTGTCACCTTATGGCTGAGGGAATAGGGGCTGGTGGTTGACCCAGCTTGCCAGTGGGTTTAATACAGTTATAGAACTTGGGCTTGTTGTAGGAATGGTAACAAGCATCTCTCTTAAAATTAGCTGACTTGTTAAAACAGGAGCCATTGATGGAGAACATGGAATAGATGAGTACATGAAGTACAGCTTAACTTGGGAGGGTTACTTCATTTGGAAAATTAGTCACAGCAGCACATGCTGCTTGACTCCTGAGGATGACAGTGTAAAGGAGATGCCAGAGGACATCTCATTATTGTGGAGCAGGGGGCTGCTGATTCTGGGCTGGCTGGCTTTGCCACTGCAAGCAGCAAGTAGAATATGAGCCATCAGAAGCCTTATTCAGTGCTAATGTGAAGTGATTCCCTGCTGGTTGTTAGTTTCCTGGCTGAAAACTCACTTCTTATTTCTTCTCAACTAGCCCTACATCCATTTCCACCTTCCTGAAACCTTTTACAGGTCCAGGGACAAATAAATCACTTTTAGTATATTCCCAGGACAGTCTCAACTAAAAAAAGCATATCAACATGAAGGATAATTGCAGTGTGGAGCTGTCAGCCAGTCCCCACAGGTACAGTGAAATATTACAGCCAATAAAATAACATTTTTCAAAATGTGACACTACTCTTAAATTTATCCTCTGCAATAAATGGGTTCTAGAGAGAATTTCTGTCCACTTGAGGACAGACTATTCTTCAAGCACTCGATAATAGATTATAAATGAATTGTATTATTAATTGGCAATGGAGTAAATTGTTTTGCTTCCAGGAGCTCAGCATTTAGTTTTTCCTCTTTGTGATCGTTGCAAGGATATTTCTCATCATTAAAATGGGAACAAATGAGGAAGTTTAGGACTGAGGTGAGGCTGTCCAAAGCCATGAAATGCAGTGTGAGAACAGAAGTCTTAATTCAGCCTGCTATGCTTCAGTGTATGGTGTATACAGCACTCCCATTGTCTGGATGCTCCTCAGGGATGAACACAGCACTTAAAAACCTTCCTGTGGCTGGGAGTGCAGCCTCCTGATTAAGAGAGAAATTCACCTTCATCCCAGTTCCCTAGATCTGGAGCACAACAGATGCAGTATGAATTTCTGTGCTGTGGTGCTGCCTAAAGCTGGTGCCAGAGAAGGCAAGCAGTGTCTCTGCAGCTCCCAGTGTTCCCTCTAGGCTGCCTCTGCATCAGTTACCCCAGCAGTGTCAACCAGGGGCATCATTGGAAGGGATTTGTGTTCCCACACAGAGGTGAGAATCTGGGAGGACCTGCTGGATGAATCTGGCCATGGCAGCTGGGGAGATGTTTTTGGTCTGCTCTGTGTTGTGTTCTTCTTAATGAGCTGCAGTGGACAGGCTGTCATCACTTCTGGTTTTGTGTTTGAGCTGCAAGCTTAGGCATAAATCAGATGCTAGGAACTTTCTTGAAGAGGCTTTTGGAAAGAAGGGGATGATTCCTGTGCTAGTGGAAGAGCCCTGCTTCTCAAGGCTGCTCCACCACACTGTGGGTGTTGGGGTCCATGGCTGGAGCTCTCAACACACCCCATTTCCACTCTTCACTGCTACACAGATGCCCAGTTCTGAACAGAGAAGTAGCCAGAAGAGAATTCTGAATTCCTGCTGTGCAGTTGAAGGTTTTCAGGGAGTGGGGCAGCTTGTGCTCCAGACAACAGAGCTCATCCAGGTCAGAGGAGATGCTGGAGCCACCACTGTGCTCCTGAGCCCACAAGGAAGCTGCTGTACCCCAGGGGTGGCAGTTGTGAGTGCTGAATGCACACCCATGGAGAGCTTTACAGCTAATCCTCACTGGGGAGGGGCACTGACATCCCCAGCAAAGCAGGGAGCAGAGCAGCCCCTGAAGGATGAGATGTGACATTGAGCTGAGCACTGGGACATCCTGCAGGGCTCAGCAAAACAGAGTGAGTGCTACAGACCAAGCACTGGGAAGTCCTGGCCAAACAACAACAAAAGGCATTTACAACATTTAAGAAGCATGCAAGTGTTCTCAGTTGCTCTAAGAGACATTTTCTGTTTCTTCTCCCCCTCCCATCTTTTTTATCTAGCTCTGTTATCTTTTTCTCTCCTGGGAACAGGAATCACAGTGGCTGGGGCTTGGCTTTCTTTTTCTGCTTGGTGGGTTGGTTTTGTTTGTGGGGTTTTTGTTGTTATTGTGTTGGTTTATATCTTTTTCTAATAGCCATTTTGTATTTTATCCATATAAACTGGTTATGCTGCTGAGACATGTCATTAAGTGACAGTTTGACATTTTTCCTTCTGTGGCTCTGTGAGATACAAACCATTTGTACAGGTGAGTAACACAAGCCTGTCTTAGGTTGCTGTTGTATTTCTTTTGTGTTCAAAGGCAAAAACTGGTTTTGTAGAGCCCTAACACAGTGTCTGTGCTTGCTTCACCAGGCTCTTCTCATTGACAAGTTGAGCCATTAATCCAAAACTCACTGAGTCTGGAGCTCGGGGACAGAAAGTGCCTTAAGTCGTTGAAGATTCTTGTGTTCTGTTTCTTGGGAGTTTGGCTCAGTGCTGTGAAAAGATCCTAAGAGATGTGGAAAACAAAATCCAATTTGTGTGTGTTTCTCTGGGTAGAAAGAAGTGAAAAAGTGGCTGGTTACTGCCAGCCCCTTGCTGTCTGTTGGGATTTCTGTTCCAAACCTCCCCTCGTGGGCACGTGAGCTTCTCCTTTGGAAATCACCATCAGCTCATTTCCAAGTGCTCTCCATCCTAGTTCTGCTCTTAGATGCAAGTGAGTTTTACTGTAAATGTCATTGTGTTTCAGCCTCTGGTGCTGCACAGGGTTGGCAATTGGACTGGGGCCATGCTTTCTGTTGCCCAGGCTGTGTTCAGAGGGCCATGTCTGTTTTCTCCCTGGCTGAATACTGTGTATTCTCATGCTGAAATGATGCCATTGTTCAGATGAGAGGGAAATACAGTACAAAGCAAATACAATGCTCTGTGTCAATACTGAGAGCTGCTAAAGTGCTTGTCAGATCTGAGAGAGATGCTTATTTCCCTGTTTGTGGCAAACACTGTGGCAGAATGTTGGCCAGTGTGATCTGGATGCAAGCTGACAAGGGAGCACAGTGCTAGTAAAGGGTTTTATCCTGGCACCCATGTTGCTGAGTAGATGGGATTGCACTTCAGTGCCATGTGTGCAGGGTTTAGAAGGAGTGCTGGTCTTGTGTTCACACCTGCATGAGGTACAGGCACAGTTTTCAGCTTGTCATTTTTAGTGGGAAAAACAGAAATTGATCAAAAGATAGCTGGCCTTCAGCAAATTCCTTACAGGGATATATCTCAGTTGGAAGGAAAACCAGAATTGCTGCAATCTTTTGTATTGAACATCTCTCAAAGGTGTTTGCAAGAAGCAGTGAGGATGCTGAAAGCCACTCCAGGTAGGCTGGTGTGCAAGGATGTGTTGATGCACCCAACCCCTTACCCATTCCATGACATCAGGAAGTTTCCTGCTGTAGAAATGCCTTTAGCTGGGTGGTTGAGGTTTTCCCCAGCCACTCCTGCTATCACACATTGGCTTGGAAGAACAGGAAGGCTGCTGCTTTGGTGGCCTGGTGCTGATCCCTGATACAGCACCTGCATGGGTAGGCACACAGATACTCATTAAAATACTGCCAATGACCTTTGAGAACTGACATAAATACAGAAAGTAGAATATCTTCATTAAATGTTCATCCATGACAGATTGAACTAAACTGTAGAACTACACCTATATTTTAGTGAAGATGGAATTGAGTATTTTGAAAAGCTGCAAGATTTTGTAAAAACTCATGGGGTTTTGGGTTGGTTTTGTTTTGTTTTGGTTTCTTGTTGGGAAGAAAATGTGCAAAACTCCAATAAGCCATTTGTTTTTATTTCCCTATGACACTTGTGAAGTTTTCTGGTAGTAGTCTCATGTAAGGTGTGTTTTCTGCATTTTCATTTGCAGCTGTTCTGTGATAGAAATACATTTGTTAACCACAGTTACTGAGCCTGTGCAGTGCTGTGGGGAGCTGCTCTTGATCTGCTCAGACAGCATGAAAGGAGAAAGAGAAGTTCATAAAGTATTGTTGTTTTCCTTTGATACAACTTGCTCCAGGGAGCAGGGAGCAATGTGGAAAACAGGTGTCTCTCAAATTTCACCAGACAGTCTCATTGTATTTCTTTGGCTCCATAAATGAGTTCCAGATATCCCTAAAGCCTCATTCTGTTCAGCTCTGATCTAGCTCAGAAACACCACTGTACTGCCTGAGACAATATTCAGTGCAGAATGACACTGAACATCATAGTATGAGATGTTCAGCAAGATAAGTTTTCTTCTTGCATTGGAAGGGTTAAATATTCCAGTCCTGAGTAGTTTTTGTTTGTAGAAAAACCAGCTGTAATCCGTTGAGGAAACTCTTAGGATAGCACTTTTGATTTTTAAACTGCTCTTTGTAGGAGTAAAACCTTGTGCAGGTTTTGGATGCATGATGTTTTCCATGATGCTCTGTTTAGCAGGGGCTTGGCTGATCCAAAGGTCCTTTCCCACCCCTGCCACTCTGTGACAGAAAAGAATGGGAGCAGTGGATGGGCTGCTATGAAAAAAAAACAAAGGTTTATCTGGGAATGGATTCTATATGGAGCATATAGGTGCATATAGCATATGGAGCATTGACAGCCTAGCAGATAATAATAATAACAACCAAATAAGTTAGTTTTGAATGCTTGATTGGCTTGATAAAAAAAATCTATTTCATTCTTTTGTCTTTTTTGGTCTCCTTTGGAGTCCAAATCTCATCAGTCCAAGCTGAGTTCTGTGTAGTACAGTTGTTTTTCCTGCAGGTCTGGGCTGCTAAGGGTTCACACAGGAATGTTTCAGCACAGGTACAGCTAGTATGTCAACAGGAATCCTGTACACAGCCCCTGTGCATATCTGAAGTGCCAGAGCCTGCTTTGAGCTGTCCTTCTCCTGGGGGGCTGCAGGCTGGAGCACCCCAGCTCTGTCCAGTCACTGTGTCAAACACCAGTACCCAGCTGGTGAACAACGTGCTGCCATGGACAATGGGAGAACAACAAATGGGTGCTGTCAGAATCCTGTGCATCTTCACAATTGGGTTGTTTTCCCCCCCATCTTTCTCAAAAGAGAATCTATTTTTGATGTGGTCACTTCAAAGCTTTGATTGGACTGCACTTCTGGTGCTCCTCTGCACTTCCAGCCTGGTGTTGCACCCCAAAAGTCACTGCTCCCTACGTCACTAATGTTGGGCTGCTCGTTTGATGATGAATCATTTATTTAATAGCATTGTTCTGTGTTCCATGAATTACTTCTGGGAGCAAGTGTTTGTGGGTGTGAGAAGCATGTGGGTGCCTCCATGCGTGAGGTCAAGATTGCTACAGAGATTACTTGTGTCTATTGCATATGCAAAGCTGGAACCTGGGGGTGTGTGACAGTTGAAATTCTGTTTTCAGAGGCTGAGGGCTGCACTCAGCAAAAAACACTGCTTTCTGCTGCTCTGGGCAGCATGGAAATTCCACCTGAGCTCAGTTTTCCATGGTTTTTTCCTTTCTTTGGGACTTTTTAAGTTCAACATTGGAATGTATGTGGACAGCAGTTGTTCTGAGTGCTCAGATCTGTGTGATTTCTGCCAGCTCAACATCATGAAATGCTCAGCTCTGGCACTCAGGTTGGCAAATGAGTGGCTCCAGCATGATGATGATGATGATGCATACCAGCAAGGAAAGCAGTGTGGTTACAGGTGACACAGGGTATCACTGTGAACCATCAGACTAACCAGGAGAGGCAACACCTTGAGAGCTGTGTCCAGTTTGGGCAGCACAGCACAAGGACAGTGAGGGGCTGGAGGGTCCAGAGAAGGGCAGTGAAGATGATGAGGGTCTGGAGCCTTGGGGAGAGAGGCTGAGGGAATTGGGGCTGTTTAGTCTGGAGGAGACTGAGAGGAGCCCTCACTGCTCTCTGCAGCTCCCTGACAGGAGGGTGTATCCAGGCTGGGCTTGGGCTCTGCTCCCAGTTTACTAATGGTAGAAGAAGAGGAAATGGCCTCAAGCTGTGTCAGGGGAGGGTTAGATTGGATATTGGGAAGAAATTATCTCCTGAGAGAGTGGTTGAGGCCCTGGCACAGGCTGCCCAGGGAGGGGGTGGAGTCCCCATCCCTGGAGGGGTTTAAAAACCAGTAGCTGCAGCACTGGAGGCTGTGGCTGGTGGAGAGATGGGATGGAAGTTGGACTGGATGATCCTAGAGGCCATTTCCATCCATTGTGGTTCTGTGATTTTCTGATTCCAATTTGGAATTAAACTAATTGCCATTCCATACTTGTAACTTCCTGCAACTTTATTCAGTACATTTTGTGCTGATTCTCCCCATGGCTTCACAGAAAGGGGGGCTCTGAAGCTCACTAGATAAAGACCCAGAGCCCAACAGACTGATTCCCATCAGAAACACACCTTCATGTCCTAGATGAACTTGCAGCTGCTAGCACACTGCCACCAAGATGCCAGCTCAACACTAACAGCTGAGGAAATCCATGCTTCACATCCCTAAGTGTCTGAACAGGCTGCCTTTTCTTTTGCTGGTTATGTCACCCATGATTATAGATAGATTTGCTCATTATTACTGAGTAGCTGGTGTAAATCTTACAGGGAAATTGTAGATTGATTTGATTATTAGATATATTGTTTATTTAGATTTATTTTTTTTTTGAGCTTTTAGCCTTCTCTACTGTATTAGGGATTTGGTGATACTTTGAATTTTTAAACCTGAAGATTACCCACTGCTCATCAACCCTCATTACTTTGCCACAAATCCCTTCTTCACCCTTTCTTCTGCCTAAAGAAAAAAAAATCTATATATTTTCTTTCCTGGTAATTAGTTTCAGGCTTATAGATAAGTGTAAGCAGTAAAAGAGAAATAGTAAATAAGAGGCTGCTGATTTATGCTCATACCACTTTATTATGTCACAAAGCAAATCTGAAAACTTCCCTTGAAACGAGAACTTTGGAAATTCTGGCAAATGCTGACTTAGTAGGTTGTTGTTTTTTTTTCCCCCCTCTGGTTCAGCATTTCTTCCAGTCTATCAATTTCTTCAGCCAAAAGGCAGGATGATGCGTGCAGCTGATCCGACTGTTCCTGCAGCAGATTGTGGTTCTGCAGCTAGGCTTTTTGAAGGCTTGTAGTGCTTGAGGAGGAGCAAGAGAAAGAAGCGCTTCTTAGAATGCATCTGTATTGTCAGCTGTGAGTATCCATCATCTGGTGAGCTGCACAAGTCAGGAGCAGGTAGTGGATTCATCTTGGGGACCTTGAGATGACAGCACTGAAAACAGTTGCTTTTCAACTCCTTTCTTTGTAGTCAGTAGAAACAAGGAGGCATTTCTTAGACCATCATTCACTTCTCCCACAAGCAGGCATTTCAGATAAATCAGTATATTATTCTATCAGCCCCATTATCATATTCTCAGAGTGAGTGGAGCTGGCCCAGGCTGAGCTTTGAAGACTGGAGCAGTTCAGCCCCCAGTTTGTATTTCTTTTCAGCTTTGCTGCAAGCAGAGCAAGGTGACTGATGTGTGTTTGCTTTGCCACCCAACCCATCTGGGAGAAAACCCCCATTTCCCCAACTGAAAGGTGGTTTTGGTGCTGCAGCCCCTGTCAGTTCCTGCACACACAGAAGTGAAAACACAGCACTGCAACTGCCTCTGCTGCAGTTTCTCCTGAGGTAGGGCTGCTGCAGAAGAGAAAGGAACACATCACACCTCTACCCAGCAGTGCTGAGATGGGCAGCATTTTCTCAGGGAGGCCTGAAGCATTGGGGAATGGGTGTAATCAAATCTCCCAGGATTAGTCATTGTGCAGCTCTCTCAGCATCCGTTCTGTGAAATAACTGCACTCCCTTCCAGTCTGCACCTACCCAGAACAATTGCTGGTGATTTTAGATCCACAGAGAGCTTAGCTCAAATCAAAACAGAAATCCTCTTCCTCATCTGCAGCACACAGAGCTGTGATTTCTTCAGCTCCCTTGCAAGCCTCTTTCAGGGGAGAGGTGTGTGCCTGCTGCTGTGTGTGGAAGCATCTCAGGGCTGCACAGGGAGGGTCTAACCCCTGAACGTTTGCTGTTACCCACAGAACACTCCTGATCCTCCCAGTGCTGCTCTGACACTGCACAGCTCAGGCTAGCTGTGGGGGCAGTTGTTGTGGCAGAGACCTCTAACACTGGTACCTGTGGGGGGGTTGTTTTGTGGATGTGGGAAGAGAATTACTCAGAGAGGTGAATGTTTCAAACCCATCATAATTCATTGATATGGGGTTTGTTTTTTTTCCCCTTTATCTGTTTTGTAAATGGGTTTGTCATGATAACAGAAAAGAATGACAAAGAAAAGACCCCATCTAGATTTTCTGAAGTGCCTAATAAGCAGCCAGGAGGTGGCACAGACACAACCTTGGGTTTATTTTGAACAATACCTGAGCAGATCACACTCAAGTGCTTGCTTCTAGAAATCTGGCCTTCTACTTGAAGCTGAGAATTATGCCACTGAAAGTGGTTTCAGTCTTGAAAGCAAATACTGATCTAAAATGCTGCTTCTGTTACTGACAAAATATTACTAAACTATTTAATCAAAGATTTCTACTGGTTTGTTTCAGCTGAGTTGTAAGTGAATGTTTCTTTTCAAAGATGGAATTATTAACAGGCTGTTGACTAAGGATGAATTAAAGGACTTAGACCATCAATTCAAGGCTTACACCAGTCTGGCTGGAAATATTTTAAATTTTAAGGATGACAAGCAAAGGATCTGACTTAAGTTCATGTTACAAGGATGGTAGTCTCAAGTACCCATTTCTGTTAGCCTTGGCTCCTGTGGAAAGTCTTTCTTGACTCTCTTTCTCTCTTTGACAGCTCTTTAAGGGCTACTGAAAAGACTAAAACATAAACACCATGTGGTTAAAAAAAAAAATGGAGTTAAAATGTTTTAGTCTTACATTTTCAGCTATTTCTCTGGAGCAAGGTAAGGGTATGAAAGGTAGCATCAAAATTTCATTAGCCATCCTCAACCATATCTGCCTCTCCCAACTGAAACCAACACTGCCAACTTTCTCCCTCATACTTTGGCAGCAAAAAAATGGGAATGGATGAGTTTTTCCCCTCTGTGTCTCCCTGCCAGAGAGGAAATAGGGATAATTTTCACCTGTCTCCGTCACAAAGTGCCAGCAGCTCCGCAGGTCCATTCAGCAGTGAAGGCAGAGGCAAAGCTGTGACAGCTGCTGGCTGTTTCTCATGATGCACACACGTCAGAGGAGAAGTTTTGTTCCTTTATATGCAACAGGCACACATAGATTAGCTTGGTTTTTTCCCCTTCCCTCTCTGCAAAGACTGAAACCAGTTATGAATCACTCCACATTTGGTAAGCCCCTTTCCTCCTGTATCATTTGTGGGTAGTAATTCTTTGAGTCTTTGGCACTGTTGCAAGTTCTGGTTGAGCAGGGTCAGGGTTTTTGTTTTTTGGTTTTTTTTTAGGGAGAAGTTGAAAGTGAAGACACAACCTGCTTTTAATTCAGTACAGGGGATTGCCTTCTAAAGCAGCTGTGTGGATGCTGCAGGGTGAAGAGGGAGTGTGCATGGTTAGCCCTGTGCTGCTGATAGGAGCATGCTGCAGTGGCATCTCTGCCACCTAGACCCCCTTGCCATCCTCCTGCTTGCCTCTGTGCCTGCATCCTGGACAGCTTGGCTGGAAAACTGCTCACTGCTTCCACTGGGGAAACAGGATTGTGGGAGCCAGCGAGGAGTTCTTTGGCCTGTTTGCTCATTAAGCTCTGGAGAAGCCCCTAAAATGGTAATTAATCTTGTGCCAGCCCTAGGCAGTGTGCTTCCAGCCACACTTTCCACAGACTATCCACCAGGTCCTGAGAATCAGGGAGCCTACTTGCACTTTCCTTGTCCCCCTTGCTCCAATTGCATGTTGGGTCTCAACCCACCTAGGAACTTACTAGTTAAATACTCACTGCAGGTTCCAGCTCTGTGTGTGGAATTTACTAGTTGAATATTCACTGCAGGTTCCAGCCCTGTGTGTGGAACTTACTAGTTAAACACTCACTGCAGGTTCCAGCCCTGTGTGTTTGAAAGTTTGGGCTTCACTCTCAAGGTATTAATACAATTTGAAAGCTCTTCATAGGTGGCCAAGGTGTGTTCCAGACTTCTCAAACTGAGATTCTTCCATTTGAACTGTGTGGAGTTTTTTTAGTAACAGCTTCTTTAACCAGGCTTCTTATTCTTTAATCTTAATGCAGTCTGACACCTAGGAAAATTAATCTTCCAGTGGGGTAATTGATCAAATTTGATTTGTTATCACAACTGGAATTCCTAATTCAATAGATTCGGGATTAAATGTGTTTTGCTTTTTGCTCCAGATAGCTGAGATGTGCTAGCTGGCTTCTGGAGATGCAGTTGTGGCCTCTGAAGAGCTTTGCTATTGTTTGGGTTGGGGTTTGTATAGAGCTGTATAGGAATCAAACATCTCTTCCCACCCCCCACAGCTTCATCTCAACTGCCCCTAATCTGTGTTATTAATTAGTCAGTACTGTTATTTTTTTTTTTCTAATGGATGAATGGCTCAGTTGTCCTAAACAACATTCAAAAGGTATTGAAATATTTTGTATCTGATTCTGAGTGTGCTTAAGTGATGTGAATCTCTCTCCCTAGAGCTGCATGAATGTGTTCTGGGTGTATAGAGCCAGAGACCATGGCTGATGGTTTGAGGTTGGAAATGATGGTCAGAGGGAGAGCCTCATGGGTTCTGCTGCTTGCTAAGCCACTATTTCCTACTGGGGAGTCACTGAATCTCCTTGCCATTGTAAAGCAAGGATGGTGACAGAGTAAAACTGAGAGGATTGCAGGTTGTAATGAATTAATCTGTAATTATTGTCAGTTGATCTGTGGATCAGCAGCACGGTAAGGGTTAAATGGCTTACTTTCAAGTGAACACTAATGCCCTGCTTGCAGTACAGCGTGAGGAAAAGCTGCTCAGGCCAGGAAAATAAACCATTTTCCAGTGATGTACACCCCCCAGAGCCCTCACTGCCTGCCAACCTGCAGCACTGGAGCTGGGAGTCTGCCCTGCTGGGCTCCCCAGGACAGTCTGGAGGGAATTCCTCTCCCAGCTCCCTCTTGAGGGCTCAGGGGATGGAAGAATTAAACCTGCAGGTCGTCCTGGTGTCACGATCAATATTCTGCCGTTCTTTCTGCTTGTCAAGCACCATTTAAGTGGCAGCGTTTGGAAGGTTAAGTGTCTGCTTTGTGAGTTTGGGCATCGGGATCATTACAGGTTTGTTTATGGAGATAGATTCTGCTGCTGCAGATTTGCATTTGGATGGAGGGGCAGACAGGAGTTGGTGCTTTCTGTGACAATTACAGGGATACCTTTAAGAGAAAGTAAGCAACACAAAGTAAGAAGACATGGATAATACAGTATTCAGTCAATTCCAGGAAAAAACTGATCTTCTGTATTGCTCAATGACCAGAAGTCTCCAAAATGCATCAGAATCACTATTATTTTTCTACAAAGCAATCAAATAAGATTGATTGCCATCCTTCCTTGCTTATTTATTATTGCTTTATCCCCTCCAGCCCTAGCACTCTCTGGAACACCAGAGAAGCAGAAACTCCTCAGCTGGTCCACAAGTGTGAGCTGGAGGAAGGCAGAACTGTGTCAATGCAATATGTTAATAATGCATTAATAAATGTGCAATAATACTGTGTTAGTGCATTTGTGGTGGCAAACTAGGACAGCAGAACCGTGGCAGCTTGCTAAGAGGTGCAGGTTTTTGTGTATATCTAATGCAGGGTGTGCTTTTGCAGTGCTGATGTGTTTTCCAGCTGCAGGGATGGTTTCAGCTGGTGCAAAGGCAGGGTCCCGCTGCTGTTGGCTTGTTAACAGCTCCTTTGGTTGGGAGGTGGGCTCTCTGGATGCTCATCCTCATCCTCAGCCAGATTATCTGTGGTGTGTAAAGGTGACTAACACTTGTGCACACTTAGATCTGAACAGCTGCTTCTGCTCCTCCCTCTCCCACCATAGAAGGGGATGGTACAGACAGCTGAGAAAGAAAGTAAAAAAAAAAGGGGATTTGCTTTTCTTCTTATCCCAATCTGTGTGTGAAGTCCCTTTCTGCATGAAGTGCAGCACAGTGTCATCATCAGGGGGAGAAAATAGCAGCCTTCACCACACCTCTGACCTTCAGTCCTTAGCTGTGTGCTGAAGAAATTAGTATTTATCAGATTGTTATTGCTTTGAAAGGTTAACTGTCAAGTTCTATAGTTCCATTGCTTCCTGAAGCTCCTCATCCTTGGAGGTGTTCAGAATTAAATGAAAAATCAAGTCTGTTCCCAGCTGGGGCATCTGTATGCAGCAGAGAGTGTAAAATGACTAGGAGGCCTTCTAGAACCACAGAAGACCCAGTCAGTGACTTCAGAAAATACCTCTGTGCCAGGACATAATGTGAATTTCTCTGGAGAAATCCTCCAGCCCTTCCAGAAAGTTGACCTCATTTGCATGTTTTGATTAGATTGTTGTCAGGCTCCTTCTGACTCCCTGTTAAAAAAAAGTGAAAAGTGGTTTTCCAAAGGAATCTCAGCACCTTCCACGTGTCAGAATACATCCCTAGAAATATCTTCAGATCTGAAGAGGAAGATTTTTGTGTACTGTGCCTGACTCTAGGGGAAAGGAGTTTTCTCATAAGGAGGAATGGTCTCCATTTATATTCCATCAGTTGGATGAAAGGATGATCAATATGCAGAGCAGATCCTGGCAGTGGTTAGTGGATTAACTGCACCTCTGATCTGGTGGCAGCTGAGAAGCTGTGGAGGAGGATGGAAAAGGAATTTTCTTCCCCCAAACAAGGGGAAATGCTAGAGATAAAAAATGAACTGTGAAATTCAGGCCTAGCCATAAAAATGGAACAAATTTTTTTTTTTTATTGTTGAAATATTACACTTGCTTTCAAAAATAATAATGGAATGGGCCCCTTTTTAGTGTCAGCAAGGTAAATTTAGTACAAAAGTGACTTTCTTGGTCAGATTTTCTAAAAGGCAGCATTGAGACACTGTGAAAAACACAAGACAGCTCTCATGCTGTTAGTTCAATACAATAGCAGGACAGGGAGTATTAAATATGAGAGGTAACATTAGCAAAATTCATGCTGCCTGCTTTCTGTGGAAAGATAACCAGAATCCTTGGCCACTGTCTTTAATATGATGACCTTTTTTTTTTTTTTTTAATATAGAGAGAAGTTTGATTTGACTGAATTTAGTGCCATTTTTCTTTTACACTTTGGACTTAAAAAAATGGATTTATTTGTTTTGTCAAGAAATGGTGTACATAGAATAATGAAGGTCTGATACTCTTCCTTGCCATGTCTTTTAAGCTCCTGGGCAGTACAGCATTGCTTGGTTTATAGCCCAGGTTGGCATCTTGCAGAGAAGGCTTTGCCACTGACCAGTCAGTTGGCATTTTCCGTTGCAGAGGCAGCTCTTCACTAAATGGGATTTCAGAGTTCAGCAGAGAAGAAATACTGTGCCCTTCTCAGACATCCTGGTCAGTGTTTCTTTGAAAAGCCTGAGTACCAAGGTCTACAAAAGCAGTGCCTGAAAATGCAATTGTTTGTAAAACTGATGGGGTTTAGACATTTTCCACATTCCTTAATTTTTCATCACTTGAAAGCACCCTGTTAGGATGGAAATTCTTGTGTGTTTGCTTCTGGTCACCTGCATTACTTTGGGTGGGGAGGATGAAGTTATGAAAACATGAGTTAGGCACTTTTTTCTACTTGATGATGGCTTTTTCCTTAAGAAAAATCAGATTTATCCCAGCTTTGACTTCTGTAAGAAAAATGGAAGCATCCCAAGCAATATTTTACTGACCAAAAAGCATATTTAAGATGTGTTGGCTGTACCCCAGGATCTTCAGAGCTGAGGCATAAAGCTGATAGCTGAAACACTTGTGCAGGGCAGGTGATAAATTTTGTGCCTTTCCACTCCCTGGTATGGTTTCCTTTACCCTTCTACCCTGACAAGGTGAAAATATGTGGAATAGAGAATGACTTTTCTAGAGCCTCTTACTCATCTACTTGAGTGTTGCTCCATTTGGGGAGGTTTGGGGTTTTTTTGGTGTGCTTATTCTTTTTTTTTTTTGAACAAGAGAGCATCTGCAGTTACTTTTATGAGCTCTAATCCAGCCTCGTTTGTACATTAGGCTGGAGATTATGTTGAGGTAATCATAACTTGAATGAAGTCACAATTCAAGCTGTGTCTTTGTTTCCACAGCCAAGAAAAGAAATGGTCTCTGCCAAAAGCATTTACTTGCCTGCAAGCAGCCTCCTCCTGCTCCACCTGTCCCCAGGACACACATCCAGCTGAAAACCCACCAAGAATTCTCCACGGCAGGAGGCAAGGGGGCTGCTGGTCAGTTCTGCTGCTTTTTGGCAACAAAGAGTTTTGGTTGAACCTCACCTTTTCCTAAAATTCCTTAGACAAAGTGCCTCTTCAGGCTCCTCAGGGCAGGGAGTCGGGCTGGAGTGGGTACAGCATCCTTTGCACTCCTGCAGGGCTTGCTTGGTGTGCAGAAGGGTGTTCTGAAGTGCCAGGGATGCCTTTGAGAACACTGGGGATCAGGTGGAGAAGAAAACTTGTCATTTCCAGCAATGCCCATCAGTGCATTTGCAAGTGGATTGTATTGGCTTCCTCTGGAAAGTGCAAGAGACAATGTAATGCTCAAGAATAATAGTAAAAAAAATAATTTAAATATTATTGTTACTATAGTTATTAAATAATATTTATATTAT
>VYZU01009401.1:63231-150060 GCA_013401355.1 Ceyx cyanopectus
AATATATTTTATATATTTATTTATAAAATATATAAATAGATAGATATTAATATATTAAATAATAATAATTATTTATTTGTTATTTATTTATTATAAATTATTATTATTATATTACCAGGCAGCAGAATGCAGCAGGAGTGCTGTAAAGGGAACAGAGAATATCTGCAAGAGCTGTGGGCTGAATGACACCCCTGCAGGTCTCTGCCTTCCCTCTTCTGCTCCCTCACATGCAGGTGTCTGCAGCAGCAAACAAGGAAGGACGTCCTGAAAGATTTTCTGTCTGTTTCTTTTTTCTCTCAACAGAAGTGTTTCTTACAGCAGGGGTTTTTTGGTCTGCTTGTTGATTTCTTTCTCAGCTGACAGCAGCTGTATTTTAGCTGTTAATGGCTGAGGGAAGGCATTGGCTGTTGCAGCAAGCTCTCCTGTTCCACTGAGGGTGTGTGCCTGTTGGTCACCTAGTCCTCTCTAATGCAAAAGATTTGCTATTAATGGTTATCATTTCCAGTCAGACCAAGTACAAAAGTAAACTCTTAAGTAAGAAACACAAGACCTTCAAGCAGGTTGAGAATAAGGACATTTAAGGTCAGTCAGTTTCCCATCTTTATGCCATTAGTCTCGAGAGACATCTGTAATTCAGACAGTCCTAATATCCTTTGTGTTTTCCAGTTTTACATCTTGGCACCAGTCAGAGCAGTTCTCCAGAAGGAGAGGAAAATAAGAGAGGAAATAAGAGAAGCAGAGAAAATAAAGAGAGGAAAAGAAGACATGTGGAAACAGTACTGCAGTTTTGCTGAACTCCAGGGTCATGTTTGCTTGGAGAAATAGTGAAGCAGCTAAAATTGTTAAAATAAACTCTTTTAATGGCCTCATTCAGTTTTAGAACAAGTCAGTAAGGGTTTTATTTTTATTTATTTGTAATAATAATAATAATAATAATAATAATAATAATAATAATAATAATAATAATAATATTCCTTCTTGCAATTTGCACAACTTTCCCAACTCCAGCACCCACCAGTTAGCAGGAAGCCTCTGATTTTGGTTGCTCACTGTGTATGAGTGTCAACCCCAGATTGTTGCCAGAAGTGGAGAGGCATGGCAGGGTTTTTCCAAAAACAATTGCCATATTCTGCTATACACTGAAAATTTAGTGTATCTGTATATCTAAGCTACTGAATCTAGCCAGTGTATTGCCTCTGTTCTGGGTGGGGTGTTGCATCATGTGTCCCACTGTGTTTTTATTGAAGAATTTTAATTTGTTATTAAAATGCTAAAGGCAAAAGGAGATGCATTTGTAAAGAATGAGCAGGTTGTGCAGCAGGTCATGCATTGAACTCTGCTCCTAAAGACCTGGCAAGCAGTGAGGTTTTCACACAACCTCTTCAAAGTGAACTGAACAAATTGAAGCTTTCACTGGCAGTTCAGTGTTATTTCTGCCTCCCCTTCTCTCCCTGTCCCCTGAGCAATTATGACTGTACCTGTAATTCAAGGAGGCTGTGCTTGCAAGAGATGCTTTTACAGAGACCCCTCTGTGTCCCTGAGGTCTCATGAATCCTTTGCCTCTTTGAACACCGTCTCACAGGCAGGCTTCTTGGTTGAGTCAGCAAAGGGCTGGAGGATGATGAAAAATCCCATCTGAAATGTACCTGGAGCTGCAGCTCCATCCTGACCTCATTCAGAGCTCTCAGGGCTGAACAAAAGTTTTAGTTTAGCTTCCTGATCCTCTGTCTTACCTGCAGGAGAACACAAGGAATCTCCTCCCAGCTCCAACAGTGCATGTGTTGAGCTTTCCATCAACCCAACTGCAGTTGGCATCTCTCAGTTTCTAGGCTGAGCAGGACACCAGGAGAATTCCAGCTTTAAGGCCTTCAGTTCCTGAACCCTGGCATCTGTGAGAAAGTGTGTGCCAATTAACATCCTTCCTGGAGAGGCTCAGAGCTGGCCATGCTCATTCCAGTGGCTGGGGAAGACCTGGAGAGGTATCCAACCCATCACATGGGTCTTGTTTTCTGCCCTAAGCCATCACCTGCAGTGGTGGATCTGAGTGGCCAGGGCTTTATCATCAACTCCCTTATAACCAGTGTAGACTGGAATTGCTAGCAGTTGTATTTCATGGTAACTATGTGAGCATCCAGAGAAAGCAGGGAGAAAAGGTGGTTTCTTTGCCAAACACAAGCAGAGGGATGATGTGTGCACAGAATGTCAGAGAGGGAAGAAAAAAGCCACCTTCCCTTTCCTCCTCCACCACCCCAACCTTGCTTCAGCTGCCTGGTAGCCAGGAAGAGTTAACAGTGCTGAGAGCTGCTGGGAGCCTTACATAACTCCTCCAGCCTCCTCTCCTGGGTGTTTCTCTGTACACTCTGCCAGAACTAATTTCACGCTTTTAAAACAACTCCTGCTACAAAAGGAATAGGGAATGAGTTGCCGTGAGATACGATTGTTTCCCTTCTGAGATACCACAGACCTGTAGCTCTCCAGGACTTATTAAGAATCATTTCTCAATTAGGCATGGGATGTATAGCTTAACAAAGGCTCTGGAGTTCCCACTGAACACAGGGGGCTTTGTGGAAAGAGCACCTATTGCAAGAATTGGAGATGCTCTTCCCCCTCCTTTCCCCCTGTATTTCCTCCCCCTCCTGCTGGTTTATAAATTCAAAGAGACTGTAAGCTTGTGTAGACAAAAACACTGACCTGGCATGGTCTGTCTTATCCTGCATTCTGAGTCCCTGTCATCTCTGAGAGTTTGGAAACAGACAAAGCTTTCTGGTGCTGTCAAAAAAGTCATCTTTGAGAAAGGAAGCAGCATCCAAACTGTCAAGACCAATACTTGCTCCCTCTCAGCCTGCGACGTTTCACTCCTGAAGCCTGCATAGCAATAAACCTGAGCTCTCCTAAGACATGGTCCACACAAAACCTTGCCAAAATCAGAGTCCAGGAAGAAGTTGAATAGAACGGGGTGGTGGAAAGGAATATTCCTTCTTTGGACATGTAATATTGACAGATAGGTAAGTTAGGTTCACCCCATTCTAGGACAGGAGAAAATCGTGTTCTACAAAAACAGTGGTGCACAAAATGAGGGAGTAATAAACACAACTGTGTGCAAAGGAGGTGTGATTAGGCTGCACTTGCAGGGTGGGTCACAGAACAACTTCTGTGTCTGCATTTCAGGATGATTTGAAGCAGAGTTAAAATGCAGTTGATAGCCCTGGCCTCATATCATGCTTGGAGGCAGGAAGTCAGAGGGGAATTATCTGGCTAATATTTGTCTGGACCTCTCCAAGCCATAAAGCAAGATTTATTTCAAAGTCTTAGAACCACTTCAGTTCAAATGATTTAATGCAGCCTTAGATACTGAGAGAAGTTCATGAGGTACTTTGGAGCTCCCAAATCCTTCAGTAGAGCAGCTGGGATTACCAGTAAAACTTCACTGCCATAAAATCATGATTTAAACCGAACGTGAGTGGATTGAGAGGGATCACTATGTGGGTTTATGGTACAGCTGAGAGACCTGTTGTTTCAGCAGCCTCCTGGAGTGGGAAATTCATCTATCTCCTTTACCTGCCTTGCTGCTCTCTGAGGAGAGTCATTATTGGACATCACTTTTCTGGCTTGAAAAGGGTTGGGGGGACAAGTGCATCTCCACTGCCAGCTGCACATTCCAGGCACAAGGTGAGGCTTCAGTTGGGAGGGAGGATGATGCTGTTCTGTCTGCTGGACACAAGTCGTGGCATGACAGGTTACATGGTAAAATAATTTAGATTAACCTCTCCAATTTTCTTTAACTGGAGTGATGGAAGTCCTTCACATTCCTGGAAGAACTCTAAGAACAAATTTCCATGCTTCTCATCCCAAATGCACTAGTGATGGAGGGAATTTACTGAGTAAAAAAAAGCAGTTGTGTCCCAATAGGAAGTGGTATTTTTAATAGGAAAAGTGTTTTATTCACCTGCAAAGGCTGTCATTTTTAATGTGGGGAAGAACCAGAAGATGTGAAGCACAAACACACATCGATTCTCTTTTTAGAAAACCAGTGAGAATAGGGATGCAAATTAGTTCTCTGCACAGATCTAATTAATCAGCCTCTCTTCTTTTTTCTTTATTCCAGTTACCTTGAATTAGAAGTCATGTTATCCTTTGGGCACCCACTGACTTAATGCTTTAGAAAACTGCCTGCTACTAATCTGACGAGGAAGTCAGAAAGGGTTAATAGTCTCTGGGTTGGAGCTGCTCCAAAAGCAGGGCTGATTTTGGTTAGAATGGCATTCTGAGGCTCTTCTGCTTCTCATACTTCAAAGCACAGCTGAAAATGGAGTGTGCTCTGAGACACTGACATATGTTGAAGGAATGTTCTATAAAGATAAATGAAACAGTTCCCTGGTATTATCTGCAGATAGAAACTAGATTTGATTATGATTTTTGACCCTTCCAAGACCCTGAGACATCTGGGCCTGAGGTTTTTTTTTGATGGTCTATTTTGCAGGGAAATGAGGAGAATGGAAAGATTGTGGTAGAGTAAGCAGAAAATTATTCAGCAGTTCCCTGTTCATTAAGAAGGCAGAGTTAGGCACTGAACTGTTTATTTCAGTCAGATCTTCCTTTCATTTATGTCAGTATTTTGTAAATAATTAATATGACATTTTAAGTTGACTTGTTTCCCCAAATAGCTGCAATACAATAATAAACTGCACTGCAGTTAAGAGAAGGAGCTCTCATCCCACGGCCTGTTTGGAAAGGATTTTTCACTTACCAGTCAAGCTGAATATTAGAGCTTCCAGGTGGGAGGTTGTTAACTCTCTTTGCAGAGAGCTGCTCAGAAAGGTGACTCTACCCAGCAAAGAGATTTCACAGCAGCAGCCAATTTCCTCAGGGAACAATTCCATGATTGCCCAGGCCAGGGTAGATTTACCCTTCCACTCAGAGACAGGGAGGCTCAGGAAGCTGTTGTGAATTCTCTACCATAGCCACTTGTTCCTCCTCTCTACCACCCCTTCTTCATTTCTAACTCATGTGCCATCAGCTCCAACTTTGCTTGGCCAGTGAGTTTTCATTCTGGTTACTTCTCCCAAGCTAAAACACTGAAGGAAAAGCTGGTTACAAAACGTGTAAATTTATTTTTTTTTTCCCTGTTGCTGACAGGGAAAAAGTAATTTCTGATTCTCTTTTTCTTTTCCTCTTTTTCACTTCAGGATGCCAGTCTTGCAAATCAATATTTCATTTTGAAGGAGCCATGTTTGATGCCAGTTCTACTTATTTGCTTTGCAGTCACTGCAGTAATGCTTTGTAGCTCTGTCAGTATGTAAATTAAACCAAGCATAGATAGCTTTGTGTTGCTTAATGTTCAGCTGATAAAAATTAATGTGGTGTGAAATGAGCATTTTATCTGACTGCAGATACAGTGCCGGAGTTAATTAGACTGGCAGAGCAAAATGTTATTAAACACACAGGCCCCTGATCATCAAGAGCTGGGTGAACCTCAGAAATGTGGGTCTGGGTGGGCAGATGTAAATGGACTGAGGCAGGCTCCAAGCAAACACCCTGAGAATGGTGTGCTGCTGCAGAATGAGAGCTGACAGAGTGCACAGTAGTGCTGATGAGTGCATGCCTTGGGTGCACAGGGGAAGGTAGAAGGCAAGCCAAATGCTTCCAGCACGCTTGGGAAGTGCATTAATCAGCATTAGCAGACGATCTGCAGTGGCTGATTGTCATTAAACATTGCCACTTCTGAGCCGCAGAATTTGGTGACAGTGAAATGATCGGGAAGCCAAATGAAAGAAAACATTCCATTCAGCATGTTATTTCAGGAGCAGGCTTCTCATGGATGGAGTTAGTTCTCCTGGCAGATTGCCTCCAAGCACTGGTGTCGTGTGCTGCTCCTCTCCAGCAGCACTACCCATCATCTCCTTTCTTCTAGAAACTAAAGTTATTCCTGAAAGTATTGGCTCACTTCTTTGGCCACCCCTACATGGCCCCTGCTGTCATATTGCTGATTTTCTGTTTCTGCAGCTGGCTGCATCTGTGGAGTCAGATCCACTACAATATTGACACCAGAAGCTGTTGGGTGCAACCCAAACGTGCCTCCTTAGGGAGTCTGGTGTCCAGCTTCCCCAGGATTGCTGCCAGGCAAGAAGCAAGGAGTCTGCTGGTTCTGGTCAGTGAGGCCAACAACAACTTAGGTGTTTTTGGAGCAAAATGTTAGTTAATCCTTCCCTAAAGACTTCAGGCTGTGCTGTTTATATCCAGAGGTGGGAAGCTGTAAATCACATTTAAACATGCAAGCCAACACCCAGAATTCAGGTGTCTCTGGAAAGTGGAAAGGACTCCACAGAGGCAGAACAAATGTTCACCTGAGAAGAACCTGTGTTGAGAAATGATAGATTTTTATTTCTCTGAAAAGGCCTGCTGCTGTTGAGGGTTGCAAAGGGCAGAGGATGTTTCTGGGCAGTGGGAGCTCACAACATGTTTCTCTGACTTAATCTGTGAGCCGTAGAATGCTGCTGAACAGCTTTAATTCCTGGCAACCTCCCCCTTAACTGACCTCCCTTGGTAAGCCTTGGGAGTCTTAGGGCAGTTTTACCTAGGATTTGTTTTTACACTGCTCTGATAAATAGTGTTCCCATAAACCTGATGTTTATCTCTGATCCCCATGATCTGTTTTGTGCACTTGACTGGTTTATCCTTTACTGCCTTTTAATTTGCTTTTGATGATCCTACACAGGCTATGCTTCAGCACTCAGCTTTTAAGGAACAGGCCTTTTGTTTTCCAGGTATTAGTTAATTTGTTTCTGCTGCTCTGGTGTCCAAACACCAATATTGCACAAGTTGCAATATTGTCTTCATTTTGACATCTAATCCTGTCCATACCTTGCTCAATTGAAGAGATGGAATATTTTGCTCTGGTATGAGACTATTCCAAAACAATATAAATGAGTGCAGTGGACCAAGCTGCCATCACTGTTTTGCAGAGCTAATTATAAAGCTCCTGTCTCCAGAGAAATAGTGTAATTTTTAGACTTCTCCATCCTTTTGATCCCACAGAATAATCTCAGATCTTGCCCTTACTTTGCAAAGTCTGAATAAGGCCCAACAGAAGTTAACTTGAAGAAACAGATTGAGATGATGGATTTTTGAGCTACTGATTTTCCTTCCCCTTGTCCACCCCCTTCTTTTCTTCCAGTGACTTAAAAAGCAGTGCAGATTAGGGGCAGGATTTTGTCACACTGCAAACTCCCTGTGGTACAAGAGAAGTGACTTCTCTCCAAGCTGGCATTTGTGCAGCCCTGCTGAAATCCCTACCACCCCAGACAGGCTGGGAAAGAGAGAGGGCAATTAATCTTGCTCTCATTTGTTGCTTGTTTTTTGACCTCTTTCTGTGTCAGGGATTCCTAGGGCCAGATGTCAAAGGGGAATAAATCAATAGTGATCTGCTTGCAGCAGTTCACTTGGCTCAGGCCCTGGCTTTGTCCCCCAGCAGAATGTGGTGGTGTGGCTGCTCAAAGCAGTGGTCAGTGGGGTTCCTCTGCCACACCTTTGCTCATCTGGTCTGTGCTCTCCTTCCTGAGGTGCTGATGCACTACAGTGATGGAAATAAAACCTCACTGCCATTATTCACTCACCTTGGAGGTGCTAGGGAAAGACTTTTAGTGTTGGAGGCTCCCATCAGTGTTGCAGATGTCAAGGGCTTGGTCTCCCAACAATCCCCTACTCCTGCTTGCTGAGTTTGCTTGAGGAGTGCAGATGCTGCTGCTCAGAGTCATTTATCTCTAGACTACAGCCTGAGATGACTCTGAATCAAACTATGCAATGGCCAGCACTGGGACAGAAAAACAAACTTTACAAAGTCTGCAGTCTAAGAAAGTAGTAGCCTGTTTTGGTCATATTTGCAATGAGAATGTCTTGGAAATGTGGGTTTCTGCTTCTTTTTCCCCCCTGTGTGCACTCAGCTCTGGGGAGGGCTTAGCTCAGCGGGTTCTACAACTGCCACTTACACTGCAGCCAAGTGCACCAGGAACTCTGCAGTTCAGCCTACTGAGCTGCAGCAGTTTGAGTTCTCCCCAGCACACTTGGCAGTGGAGCTAGCTGTAGGAAGAAGCACACTGAAGGGAGAAACAGTCAACCTGATGGCACAGAGCAGCTGTATTTAGTGCACTCAGCTGTGGGTTACTGACTCTGTGCCATCAGAACGTGCTGAGCAGAGGGCAGCAGCTCAGCAGCAGAACTAATAGCTCTGGCTTACCTAACTGCATTCAGGCATTGCCACCTTAACTGGGGGTCACTGGGCTCAGGATTCCCCTCAAGGAAGCAGCAGCAGGCTCTTCCAGCAACCCAACCATCAGCAGAACGTGGCCAGCACAGTGATTTGGTTTGGTTTGTTTTACTTGGTCTTCCAAAGCTGTTCAGTTCCACCTGACTGAGCTGAGCTGCTCTGAACTGGAGGGATCTGTAGGGGCAGGTCTGTGCATGGGCAAAGCTGAAGTTAAGGGCAGGCATGGTGCACTTGTATGGGCAGCTGGTGAATACTTAGTGTTTGCTGATAGTTAAAGCTTGTTTTGAAAACAGGGGATGTGGCTGGTATAAGAAAGGATGAGGCCTTTCTTATTTTAGGGAATTTCTTTCCCTATGTTTAAAAAATAGGGATATTCTGTATTCACAGAATAGGGATAAATATCCCTAGAAAAGATCCTGAATTTCCCTGGGCCTTACTTTGCCTGTCTAGAACATTACAGCTTCCTTTGCCATACTGTATCTGTAGTAAAATAGTAGTAAAAAAAGGTGCAAACTGCCTTGTTAGAAACGTAGTTAACCTAAATATTAGTCCTCATCAACTTGCTCAAGCTTGTCTAAATGGGAAGCACTTCAACTCACAGGAAAAACTGCTTAAAAGACAAAACCAAACCCCAGCAGCTCGAGGAACTGTAAGCAGGTCTGTGTTTCAGTAGCTCAGTCTTCCTTCCACTGGCAGTTGGGGTCCCAGGAGGCTCAGAGAAGACCCTGAGGTTGGTGTAGCCAGGGCTCAGCTCCCTCCATGGCATTTCCAGCAGGGCTGAGCTGTGTTCACACAGGCAGCTGATGGGCACAGCCTGCAGAGCTGGATCAGGCTCCTTGCTGGTGCAGTGTCAGGAGCTGTCGAGATGCTCCCAGCAAGTGAATTTGGGTGTGCAGACTTCTGTGCTATCAGAACTGCCAGGCAAGAGGGCTCTGTGAAGGGTTTTTTCTGCACCATGTTCCAGTTTCACCCATTTTTCTCTCCCTTATCAAAGCCACAGCTAGGCTGATGTCAGATGGGATGGAGGATTTGATGAGTTTCATAGATAGAAGCAGCTTGTTAACAAGTTGAAGAAGTACTTCGAGTGCCCTCAGCATCCCTGGAAACTGTGCCTTCATTCCAAGGGTAGCTGTGCTTCTCTTTTGTCCATTTTGCAGTGAATTTTTCATCACTTTTCCCTGCCTGAGCTGCCTGCTCCAGCCTTCTGAGCAGCTTGTGGCTGTGCTGTGCCACCCAGTGCATTGCAGAGTTTGCCATCCCAGGGGGTTTCATTGCTGAGCTTTGTTTCTTGCTTCTTTGGGTCTGGGGGAGGGGTGGCTCTTTGGGGTTGCTTGGTTTTATTAAACCAGGTCCATTCTGGGGTCATTTTTATTGTCACCATTTGGGGTCAACTGCCATATTAGCCATTTTTTTTTTCTCACAAGGGCTAAACATAAGCCTGAACCTGTGGCTTATGGGCTGGTCTAGACAAGAAATGGGTCTTGCCACTTTTGGAGCCTCTGTGCTCCATCAGGTAAGCTTTTGATCCCCTTTTCTCCCTTGGAGGCAAGCCATTTATAATGAATTAAGCAAAAATACCCCATACTCCTGGGTGACTTGGCTGATGTGGTTGGCAGGACAGATAATTGCCCCAGTTGAAATGTTGATGATGGCTTTTGTTGGACCTTAGCCTATGGCATCTGTCAACCTCCATTCTTTCCTCCATCTTTTGCCTCCCTCTAACTCTAGCAGTAGAAAAAATGGGAAGTTGTGTACATTGGATATTTATTAGGAATTCTGGAGGGCAGAGTTCCATGGCAGAAGCCTTAGAGTAGACTTTTAGGATTTTTTGGTTGGTTTTGTTGGTTGGTTTTGGTTTTTTTGTACTGTTTCTGCTACCTATTTCTGATGGCAGCTCTAAAATCAGCAAGTGAAAAATGCATGTCTGCAGCTAGGTTGGATAAGTTAGATGCAGTTTAGCCAAGCCCCAGCTCTGGTTTGGTGTTAGCACTTGGACAAATCTGTAAATCCAGAGTAAAAAAAGCATTGCTTGAATTTTGTTAGACTCAGTTCTACCCTTTGCAAATAGGAGAGGACAAAGAGACTGAGCATCTTGTCCCCAGATGGGAGAGGACATAGAGACTGAGCATCTTGTCTTTGTGGTTGGGAAAGTGTAGCTTTTCTGCTTGTATTCATAAAAAAAGCTTTCCTGGAAGAAAAACCAGTCAAGCTCTCCCCACAACAAAACCAAGAATCCCATCTGCTCTAGGAACTTTGAGACGTGCCTAAGTTAACAAAACATTGTTAGTCAAGCAAGAAAATAGATGGAAAAAAAAATTTCCTTCAGAAATCTGAATTGATTTCTGGATTACCAAAAAAAAAATACACTCAATAAGTGTTTTCTGCTGAAGGAACAAACCCCTGTGATCTCCATCAGTCCAGCTTTGTTTGCTTTTCTTTGCTCCTGTGAGAAGCATTCCTGGTGTGGTGGATGAAAAGCCATGTCAATAGCATGGGAGGTGCTGCCAGCTAGAGATGTGTGGGCTGCTGCTGGATTTTCTGCATGTGAAATGGAACTTGGAATTCTGCTCTTCAAACTATTGGAAAAGGACCCACGGAGAGCTGAGCATCCAGGATTTGCACTCTGCCTTCCCTTGATTTCTAGGAAAGCTCTGGCTGCTGTGTGAAGTTACAGAATTGTTAACCCTTGCCAGCTTCAGTAGCAGTGAATTCTTGTTTTAAACAGATTTTATTGCCTGGGGGGCTGGGATTTTGGTGGCCACTGCTTGTTTCCAGGGTGGATTTCAGACACCCATCTAGATACTGTTCATTGTATTTTGCAAAATGCATCCCTAGCTGAAAGGAAGAGCTTTGATGAAAGAAAAGTCAGCCCTTGCAGCAAGCTTTGTGTGGGGACTGAAGCCCATGGACATCACTGTGCACCTGCCTGAGCTCCAAATGGAATTTACTGGTTGGGTTTTACAACTAATTCCAACTCCATGTTCAAGCTAAGCTGTCTTCTTGGTGTTGTCCTCAACCCAAGAGAGTTTCTCTTTAAATGAGGTAGGCCAGGACATCACTTTTAAACTCCACATTGCACCGTGAAAGAATTGCTGGGCAAAGGCACAAGAGTGAGTGATTTTGCTTTGCATTTTGCTGGCCTGTGTTGCCACGGTGGCTGGGGTTTGAAAGGGTAGGGAGTAGCACTCAATTCACTCAAGTGTGACAATTCTTCCATGTCAGTG
This sequence comes from Ceyx cyanopectus, assembly GCA_013401355.1. Classification (NCBI taxonomy): domain Eukaryota; kingdom Metazoa; phylum Chordata; class Aves; order Coraciiformes; family Alcedinidae; genus Ceyx; species Ceyx cyanopectus. The sequence continues at coordinate 74,719 of VYZU01009401.1, forward strand.
ATTTCAAGCCTAAAGGGGATGACATCCTGTAAGCACATTCATCCATTTGTGTTTATTAAATTAAAGCCTACGTGAATTTGCAACAACAGACTGTTCATTAGCAGGGAGACAGACTATTGCTGTCCTCTTGGGACTGCTCTGGCTTGCATCCATTCATCCCTTCCTGCCCTGACAGAAATATCAGGGCTTGGTTTCTATTTGTTTTCTGAAAGATGAGACAATGAACGACCAAAAATTATTGAGACTGGTCATTTTCCTAGCTACCAGATACTATAAATAGTAAAAGAGTTAAAGAGTATAACAGAATAAATAGCATACACTGCTCTGCCCTAAGGGGGGGGAGAATCCTGATTGTTGTGTTTTTTTTCCCATCTATCTCCACTGGAATTGTTCACTAGTTTGCTTGATACAGAAGGGAAAAAGAAGTAAAGACAAAGATAGCAATGCTATGTGAGGTGGTGTTTAATTCAGACTTTCCAACAGCACCCAAAGACTCCCAGGCTACAGCAGGATCTTCATCGTGCATCCCCCTGAGCAGGGACATGAGACAGCAGCTGCACCCCCAGTGTGTGTCATGAAGCTCATTTTAGGCAAATGGAGAGAGCATATCTCAGTGTTTTCATCTCTCTCCCGTTCCCTTCTACCTCTTTTAACACCTCAAATAATGAGGAAAAATCTGTGTTCTCAAGTCATTATCCATCTAACAGGAAAAGGTGTCACAGTCTGTGTGCCCAGCTGCTGAGGTTCCCAGACAGCAGGCAGCATCCAGGGGGGCTTTCCAGGAGCTCCAAGCAGCTGTGCAGGTAATGCACTGCATCCCAGAGCTCAGCAGAGGGGGCAATGTGGTGAAAAATGAGGGTGTAAGCTCAGATCACCCTGGTTTTCAGGGGGGGATGTAAGAGTGTGGCAGAAGCAGGAGAGAGAGCAAAGATTGATCTTGGCACAGAACTTTGGTAGTAAGGATGAAAGGCTACATCCCAAGTAGGCAGGGGAGTGAAGGGCTGCAGTCATGGTGCAGAAGGGGTTGGGTTTTAGGGAGCATAGGCTGGTGCAGAAGAGCAGGTGTGGTGTTCTGCAAGGTGCAGGGTGGGTATGGCAGGGTCAGGTTGGACCAAACCAGCCTGGAGAAAATGGGGCAGAAAGAAAACAGTTTCAAGACCAAGAGATAATTAGGAGTAACTGAGAATTCAGGCTGGGGGAACCAAACTGAGTGCTCCCAAGCTGAGAGTATTAACCTGTCTTTTGCAATTTAAAAATCTGAATTTTGGGGGCCTAAAACTCAGGTGTGTGCTGGAGAAGAAGGATGAACTTCAAGCTCTTAGCTGTGTGCTAAACCTTATAGTTACCCAGGCTTTTGGCTCCTCTGAGTTTCTTTTTCCTTCATGATAAATGTTGTCAGTTTGCATGATGCTTATTTACAAGCCCCAGCAAGAAGTTTCTCCTGTGCTGGAGAAGAAGAGTTCACTTCAAACCTTCTCCAGTACACATCTGAGTGCAATCTGAGTTTTAACTAGAAGGTACAGAAATAAGGTAAGGTGTGGCAGATCATGCTCACCCATCCTTTCCTTGGTTCTGCCATGAAATGGAGGTTAAAGTATTTGAAGCAGTTTGGAAAACTCTGCTATGAAGAAAAAAAAACCAAACCAACAGGTAACCCCAGAAAATTCTATTTATCCAAGTGAGTGAGAACTCATTTATGCTGTTCCCAAATGCAAAGTTGAGAGCCTGCAATCTGCACCAGGTTTGTGGTACTGCCTTTCTTATTATTTTTCTGAGGTTTTCTGGATTATTTTTTTTCACTGGTACATAAGGAGCTGTAAGCAGCCACTCTGACCACGTGCCAGGATTCACCCTCAGATGTGCAGAGGGATCCCTGTGCTGACTGTGGCTGGTAGGGGATGTGCTGACAGCAGGGAATTCCAAGGTGAGGACATGGTCAGATGGACTCAGTGCAGCCCAGGAGCAGCATTAGCTGTTGTGGAAATGCCCCATCTTACACACCAAACCCTCCAGTTAGCCAGCCTTTTGGCTCCTATTTCTTTTTTCTCCACACCAGTTTGCATGATGCTTATTTATTATTATAGCAGAGCACATTTCTCCATGGCTGTTTTTCTAACAGGTTTCATTTGCATGGCTGGCAGGGACTTGATTGGCCCAAGGTGTATGCATCAAATAAAAGAATCATGCTGATTTTGCAATCATTTTTATAGCTAACTCACTAAGCAGTGTTGAATGTAAAGTATAAAAATTAGGCTTTTCAAGAAGTTCCTTTGACTAGCCAATTAATTGCAGAGTGGAGGTTATTGGAGCTGAGGGAGTTAATCACTTACTGTCCTTTACTGGCTTTCTTCAAAGTGCTGGAGAAGTTGGTTGGGTTTTCAAGAGCCTTTGGACAAGATGGGGTTGTAGTTCAAAATTCCAGACCTCCCCTGAAGGCTCAGAAACACTGGGAGATGATGGGGTTTGCCATTTAAATGTATTTATAAAGTGTGATTTCACCTGAAAAATAGTTATGTGGGTTAAAGACAGAAATCTGGATACCTTGGGTAGTTAAGGACACACACTAAGGAGCTCCAGTGAAAATGAAAACAGATGTTTTTACAGGGTAGAAAAGCTTTGGGAGACCCTCTCAACCTTTAGTAGCTTTTGATGCAGGTTAGGTATGAATTGTTTTCTTTTTCCTCCTTTCTTTCCAAGATGGGCTTACGCTTCACAGTTACTGCTTAGAAACAATAGCACACAGCCTGGAAAAAATAGGTTTCACTGTAAATGTGTTGGTGTAGATAGCTGACTGGTTTCATCCCAGTGCCCATAGGAAGGCACATTACTATCCAGTCAAACCATGAAAACAAAATTGATGCTGTGTCAGCATCTTGGTTGCAAATAACACTCCAAAGAGATTATAGGACATGCTAGGAATATACAATAAGGGGAGAAATAATGCTTCAGCTGTGAGTTCTTCAGGCTGTGGAAATAATAGAGCATAATTTAGTAGAAGAGGAACTAGGGAGTCAGCATACACAGGGAAAAAAAAATGAAAGGAGCAAGAAAAATGAAGGGAAATGGAAATAGATGTAGGGGAAGTTTGGCAAGTCCTGTCAGTGGTAAAATATTGCACTGGCTCTATGGGAAGACCAGAAGGGGTTTAAGGAAAAGCTAGAAGTTGTTCTGAAAAAGGGCAGTGCCTGATCTTCGTGGCAGCTGCACTGGAAGTCCTGGAGAAGACAGGAAAATACATGTTGCATCTGAGAATATTTTATAACAACTTCCAGCCCAGAATAGTGCAGGCTACAAACTGTTTGAGTTATCATTGCCCATAAAATTCCTTCTTAATGCTAGAAAAAGGACTGAAATTGCCTTATTGAATTCAGTTGTGCTTGGGTTTCTTTTTAGTTGATTTACTCTATTAAAGATAGTTTCTTCAGTGTGCCCTTGCCAGTGTGGTGAGAGGCTCAGCTAGCACAGCTCTGCATGGACTGCAGAAATAGCTATTGCTCCACATTAGAGGACATTAGAAGCCTTTGTTTCAGACAACCTTTTGTTTCAGGAAGGTGAAACGGTGCCAGCAGTGCAACGGAGAAAACAACAAATGGAGAGAGCCATGCAAACTCAACCTTCAAACAGTGCAAGCTCTCAGCAGCCAGCAAGTTAAATTTAGCATGGCTCCAATCAGTGAGGATCCTGGTGGGAGCACTGACTGCTGAGCAGGGTTCAGGCAGCAAGGGGCAGGGGCTGGCAATCTATTCACCAAGGTGTTACAACACTGGAGTGTGGCTCTCACAAAGGGAGGGATGAATGTACAGACATCCACACACTTTGAAGCTTTCATGTGCAAACCAGTCAGCAGGCATCACCTACATATCTCCCAGCATTTCAGTGTGTCAGTGGGAAGCCTTTGGAAGTGTTAGGGAGACATCTCAGTGCAGCTTGCACGCCTGGGCTTGGGGCTTTCAGTATCTGTGGGTACTGAGCTGATCAGCAGCTCATTTAGAATCAACTGCTGAACTTGAATTTTGGGAATACATAATGTGGCCAAAATCTTTGTATGTAATTCCATTATACATTCATAGGTAGTAGCAATAACAAAGTGTTTGTAAAATGAAAAAAACCACAGTTGTGTGAGTGCTTTACAGCTTGTTGGTTTGGTTTCTTTCAAAAGAAGTGTGATTAATTTTCTGGGTGCAGAGCTTGGGACAGAAAAAACATTTCAACTTGGATTGCCCCCCCAGCATCTATCACTTGCATGAGGAATAGGGATCTAATTGCTTGGGTTTTATTTTATCTGTAACATTTAGTGCAGTGTAAGGAATGGAGAATGCATGAGCCTGAGGTAAACTAACCAAAATAGCACTGCAAAATAGTTGGGCTTTTGCAATGAGTCTTGCAGTTGTTCAAACAAGGAGTAAAGTGGAAGGTGAAGTACTTTTAATTTCATCATCATTCTGTTCTTGCCCATCAAAAAACATTCCCCCCTTTTGCTGGGGTGCTGAAAGTCTAAAGCATGCCTGCCTAGTTTAAGATTATTATTATTATTGTTGTTATTATTTTGTATTCTTTCCTGAGCATGAGATGTATTCGAAGATGAAGGAATAAAAATGCCCATTAAAATGAGTAACATTTTCCTTAGCTGTGAGGTGCACATGCCTTGGTCCTTCAGTGAGGTTTGCCACTGATCCAGATCCACCTGAGTCAGGGTGAGCTGCCAATTCCAGGGCACTGTTCCATTGCCACATGGCTGCAAAAACTTGAAATGCAGTGGCAAGAGAAATCTCAATCTTGAGCACAATGCAAGCAGGGATCTTGTGGCTGGTGCTTCATGTGCTGCTGCTCCAGCACGTGGTCAGCACAACATGCACACTGGGGCAGTTAAAGCAGGAGAATATAAAGAGTAAACTACCCTGGAGCATCAAATAGAAAGCAGGAGCTGGAAGGGGAGGGTGTAGCAGTGGTGCTGGCAAACACAGTGCCAGGGGAAGGCAGGAGCTGCCTCATCTCAGTCACCAACTGCACTCTCCCTCTGCTGTCTGAGCACATGGATTAATGATCAAGGGGAAAGGCTCTTAAAAATATGTTTGAGATGATAGCTTTAAGTGAGTTTGGTCTCTTCCAGGCAGTGAAGTCTGGTCTCTAATTAGGTTTCTATTCTTACAGTGATGGATATGAAGTACTTTCCAAATCTGTTTGACCTTCTCAGCCTGGGGAGCAAAATGATTTCCATATTGCTTAATTTCGCAGGAGTTTTGCATTTGTTGCCACAGAGCACTCTCACAAACAGGGAAAAAAAAGAGTTTTAAGTGGTTGAGGGAGCTGCTTAACTCCATTCACCAGGACACTTGTTTGCCTGTGGAACTCTTCTCCACCCTGTACATCTGCTGCAGTCTGCATGGTGCCTCCTGCACCTTGGTGCTTCCTCACGGGGAGCCTCTGTGCCTGCATCTATCTTCTGCATTTCTTAATTTCTCCTGGATATACCCTATTCTCTCACCTTATTAATGTTAAAACAAAAAAAAAGAGAAGGGGTTTTTATTGCTGAAGGCAGCAGAAGAGTGAGGTTCTTGGTGGAGCAGTGTGCCTTCCCCTGCGAGCGAGAGCTAAATGAGTTCTGAGGTGCTTTCAGTCCGTGCAGCATCATGAGAGACACCAGCCACCTCCTCATTAATAACAGCCCAGCCACCCTGGGAGCCAGGCTGCAGCTCTGCTGGGACAGCACTGCCACCAGCACAACAGCCAGGTAGGAAGCAAAAAATAGACTTAAGAGAAAGGAGACACAGGTGTAGATGCTACAGGGTGTAAAGTCATTTCTGGCTGATGAGCAGGAGTGACTCAGCCTGGCTGGAAGGGCAGAGTCAGTGCTTAACTCCACACTGCTGCTGCTCGAGGAGAGAGGGGAGCAGTTTAGTATGCACAGTAATTTTTCTAAATGCCTGGTTTTCTTACCTGGTAACAGGTTATTCAGTGGTTTATTTCTTTACCAAGTCGGGAGGCTGGGAGTTGTGCTGCAGCTGCAGAGCTTTCTGTGGGAGGCTGCTGTGTTTCTCAACAAGAGGTGCTGGAGGAACCTGCTGCTGATGGCTGCTTTTCTAAGATTCCCATCCTATTTCTGCTTCCTTACTAGCAATTAATTCCTATTGTTAATCCATCCTTGCATTTCAACTTTTGAGGTTGAAGCTTTATACAGCAGCCAGGTAAGAACACAGATGGGTGGCTCTTGCAGCTTCTTCTTTCTGCTTCTTCTACTTTCTGCAACACCAGAAGCAGAGACCACGAGTTAAAATGTTTGCACATACCTTTGGACGTGGCTATGTCCTTCAAGAATCAGGTATGGACAGCTGTAATTGGCACACCAAAAGCTGGAATATCATTTTCTGAACTCATTAGCCCATGTGAAGCAGAGAGAGAGAAGAAAAGCTTTACAGCACTTTAATGTGTTATTTGTTTGGAGACATCACCTTGGGTCAGGTCCTACAGAAACTGAGGAGACTTAAGAAATTAAGTAGATTTTTTATTATAAACAGTATAAACAACAGAAGCATCAGATAAAATTACATTCATTAGATTCATTTGGCTCCTGCTGTCTGAGGAAATAACTCCATGGTTCCTTGCACTGGCAAGTACATGCAGGCATGAAAGGATCCGTGCTGCCTGTCTGCCCAGGCAAACCCCTCTGGAAGTCAGTAGGGATTTGTCTTGGATGCCTCTTGATGTCTTCAGGAGCAAATCCCATGAATGGGCAAGTTGCTGAGCAGCTAGTTTAGCACAGAATTCTGCTTTATTTCTGTTTAAAATGTTCCAAAAATTAAAGGCTACTATTGCAGTACCCCTGATTTTGGATGTTTTTTTCCCATGCACAATCCTCAGCCCTGCTGTAGTGAGAAGATGCAGTAGTCTGAATGTGCAGACATGCAGCTGGTTCAGAGTAGCTCTGCCTTTTTCACTCAGGAGTCCAGTTTATCCCAGTCTCATGTTCCTTTGGGTGCTTGAGAAAATGCTTTCAAAGGGTGGAAATACTGGTCTGTATTTTAGGATTTGTGCCTTGGCTTCTACTGACTTCACACATCAGACATAAGTTGCATATTACAGCATAGTGCCCTCAGCTGTCACCTCAAAGTACTGTCATCCATCTTCAACACACAGGAGTCTGAGTTTGCCCTTCCCTTTATGGGATGAAACAATAAAGTTTCTGACAGAAGGGGTGTTCTGAATTGGTAGAGCTTGGTCTGGTTTAAAATGGGCTTCTCAGCTGCTAGAATTAACCAGTATGGTACTCACCAAAAAATGGCTTTCTGACCCATTTCTTGCTTTCTATTTTCAGCAGCACTTTGTGGGAGGTTTCGTGGCTATTGCCATAGAATAAACTGTATTTTCTGGCTTTACATACCAAAAAAAAAGAGAGTTCTGGAAGCTTCTTACGACTTGGTTGCATCAGTAACACCAGAGTTGGAGCCAAATCTATGAACCCCAGGTTTTATAAACCATGAACATTTGGCCCAGGGAAGTTTGGGGCTTAACTGCAGAAGTTAGCCAGCATTGTTCAAGGTCCCACCAGCTCTTGCCATCCACCCTCTGCAGCCCCCAGGATTGCCCTGGGGCTGATCCACTGGTGCTCAGTTCAGGTTGAGTCTGGTTTTCACTTCATAGTACTGCACTAAGCTGAAAAGTCTGGTGGTGGGCACTGGTAGATTAGTAGATGAGACACTTGGAGCTAAATTTTCATGCTCTTCACAGGAAGAATGGGACAGAAGCATGTGGCTATGGATTTCAGCCCCCCCTGAGTCTGTCAGAGCCCTGAAAAAAAGCCAAGGAATTTAGAATTTCAAAGCACTTAACAATTTCAGTTTGTGAACTTCAGTGCTATTTGAGGCTGCTGAGAGTGTTGGTGGCAGGGCTGTGGCTGTAGGATCTGGGGTGGCACCAAAAGCAGCTTTAAACATGGGCTGGGTGGTGTGGAGGAGCAGAACACTGCAGTGGAACATCTCAGTGATGCTGCAAATGTGGTGCCTCCAACTTCACCTTCACAGGGTTTGCAGACAACATTGCTCTGGGGCCAGAAACGTGGTGATTTTGTGGAGGATTCTTCAGCCTGACTAGGAGGTTTTGGTAATTTGATTTTAGAGTGGGACAGGGAGTGAGCTTAGAGAATTTTAAGTGCCTGTCTTTCTGAGTTAGCAAGTGTTTGGCACTGGGTAGATACACAGCAGTACAGGCAGGAAAAAAATATCATGTTCTGTTGAGAAAACCTCAGTGGCAAATGAGTTTAGGTAGCATCTTGGCTGTGTTTCAGGTGTGAATGCTCGTTGACAGCACTGAAGACTTCATTGCCTTAGCTGAGGAATACTGCAGTCCCTCCTCCACTCTGCCCCATGGGAGTCCATTTCATGGACGTGGAGTACTTAAGGGCAGTGTTAAAGATGGAAAAACACCAAAGAGAATGGAGAAAACTTATTTATCATCTTTTTCCTTCCCTGTTTTTCCCATGGATCTTGCATAGAGAGAGCTGGTTAGAATGGTCTCTGTGGCGTGGAGGGAGTCAGCAGTGGGATAGCCAAAGTTAGCAGTGTTGAAGGGTTTATTTTTATGCATGCAATGTAAATACCTGTGAGCAGACTGAACATTTAAGAGGTGACACAAGTGAGACCTGGGCAAGGGCCATGATGCCATGGTTAAGGGAACAGAGTGATGCTTTTCTCATGTGTAAATCAGATGAATACTAACAAGTTGTCTCAGATGTGTAGAAATTACAGACACAGGGAAGGAAAAAGCACAGCAAATTACAGCATGGCTGGGCACTCATAATTGCACTTCAGCAAAGCATGGCAGTGCTTATAGAGAAGAAGAAGAGCAAACAGGAAGGAGCAGAAAAGTAGGTTTAGCTTAGACTTGCAGTTTGACTACCTGATGTTGTGTTTACAGCCCTGCAGGAGAGCTGCCCAGTGCTTGCCTTCATCATTTTTCACCATGATCACCAATAACATCTTCACATGGAGAGCTGCTGTCATTTCATACTCTCTGGAAACAAGAAACCAAGGGTTTTACCTTGGATGTTGTTAATAGAGCACGAAGAAAAAATTAAGTAACTAATGGTGTTGGGCCTAGGCTTAATTGTCATGATAAAACTTGAATATTTGAGGGTTCAGATAGCTTTAAAATCCTTTTTCCAAGTCCTTGTGTGGGTACAGCCCACAACAGGGGCATGCACATGCACTCCCCTCCTTGTTACTGTGCTTGCCTCTGTCTGCCAGGCAGGCAAAGCACAAAGGATGCTGCTCTGGCATCTCTAGGGAGAAAACTGGAGCTGTTAAACCAGACAAAGTTAAGTTCCTGTATCTCCAGTCAAATATTTGGGATGGAAAGGAGGTATCTGAAGCTTGCTAATGATAGAACAAAAGGAAATGGCCTCGAGTTGCATCAGGGAAGGTTTATATTGGATATTGGGAAGGAGAGTGGTGAGGCCCTGGCACAGGCTGCCCAAGGAGGGGGTGGAATCATCATCCCTGGAGGGGTTTAAAAACCAGTAGATGAGGCACTGGGGGCTGTGGAGAGAGAGGTGTTGGGATGGAGGTTGGACTGAATGATCCCAGAGGCCCTTTCCAAGCATTACAATTCTGTGATAAAGTCATCCTCTAACAGAATTGTTAAGAATTTCAAAGAGAGTAAATCTGGAGTAGAATTCCAAAGAAGTGTGTGCTCCATGCTCCTGGCCAAGTGTTGTGCAAGGGGCTGTTTTCCTGCAGGACTGTGCAGGGTGTTCTGCTGGCCCCTGTCAGGTGTGAGAGGAGGTTAGGGAGCTGATTCACCTCGATGGCTGTTCTTACAGAGCATGCCATCAGTGCCTCGCTTTGTTTGCAGTCACTCTCACTCCCGTTTACAAGGTCAGGGCTGATGTTTTGGTTGTTCTCCCAGCAGTGCTCTACTGACCCATTTTGCCTTAATCCCCTGATGTCACTGAAATAAACTGGGGAGGGGGAGATTTCAGAACTGGAAACAATTTCCTCTGCTGTTGTGCTCTGCTGCAAATTAATTTGATACTATTATGTAAGCATAATCATCTACTCTAATCACATCACAAGATTGGGAACAGACAGAAATAACAGAAGGGAACATTCTGGTTAGTGAAAGGGAGTCAGTGGAATAGGCTGCTGGGCAGGACCTGAGCTGAGCACCTGTGAGACTCAGCACCTCTGAGACTCAGCACTGCCAATTCTGCCTCCTACCAGTTGTCTCTTCTCACCCTCTTGGAGGCTTTGAAGGGTTGGAGCCTTTTGCTCCCTCCAGCCTAATGCTGTTAATGACTTCTCTGTTTTGTTTAGGGCAGAAAGCTGCAGAGAAGTGGATTTTTCTGGTGGAAACTGGGAGAAAACCCAGTGCTGTTTAATCTTGTAGCTGCAGGAATTGAACAGGAGCAGTGCTAATGTTCTGTACCCCAGTGGTGACTCTCAGAGAGTGAACTACTCCATGCAAGTGAGTGAAGAGGTGTATGGGCCTCTGCTCCCCTCTAAAACCTCTCTGATTAATGTCACTGGCAGGAGCTTGCTGACAGATGTCTCATTACATCTCTGCTGAGTGCAGCCAGCTCTGGGATGCACCCTGCACATCTCCCATCAGTCAGAGGGCAGAGGAGATGCATTTTGCCCTTGCAGGAGACTTGGACATTTGCAGGGTGTTTTTCTGCCAGTGACACTCAGCTGTGTGTGACATCTCCCTTGCGCAGCCTGCAGCAGAACCACAGGGGCAGCACTTGGGGAGCTGGGTGTGCTCACCCTGGGCTGGCTCCTTTTGCTTCAGAGGTAAGAAAAGTGCCTGTTGTGTAAATGCAAAGGCAGCCTGTGCTCCAGCTTGGCCTCGGAAGGAGTGAACACAGATGTTCTCTGCAGAGCTTTGACCTCCTTAGCATCTCTCCTCTGGCAATGGAAATGGGAGAGGGGGGATTACAAAGATGTTTGAAGGCCTGATGGAACTTGGAGCTGGGAGGCCTTTGCTTTTATTCCTGATACAGGTTAGTGCTGTAGGACCACCTAAGCTATGCCACTGACTGGTTTGATGATGCTCCTATGCAGTCATCCCCATCACCCTCACCCCATTGAAGATGAAGGCCCTGAAAACCCCATGGAGACCTTTCAAAGCAGAAGCTAGCACTTGGACTTGATTCCAAACCTTTCTGTTAGAGCTGACTGGACTCTGTTTACCTTGCTGAGTCATTGTGACAGAATCCAAACAACATTTTGGAGTCGCTTGACCTATTCCACTTGGGAAAAAGCATGGGATTTTTCAGATTATTTTTTAATTAGGATTTGGGAATATGGTAGTGCACAGAAAAAAAGTACAGATGCTTCAAGTGACATTGGTAATGTGGGATTGTATTGGTATTTTGAAGAGCCAAGCTGTGTATGGAGGTAGATTCCATGTGAATCAGTCTTTGCCAAGCCCAGATGGGATTAGCAACCACTACTGGGGCCAGCCTTGGAAGGAGGAGCAGGGGAGACTGATGGGATGGAGCAGAAACCCTGTGCCATTGCAGGCTGTTTGCTGGAATGCAGTGTTCCTGCCCTGGGTTTGACTTTTCCTCTGCAGAAGTACAAAAGGCTTTTCTTTCTGGCACGTGGTCCAGCAAAGGCATAGCTGTGATTTGCCTCTGTTCACTCCCAGCACCACTGCACAGAGGCTGTGCTCTGCCTGACAGCTCCTGGTGCTGCTGCTGCTGCCGCCTTCACTCATTTCTGGGGCTCCAGATCACATCCAGGAGTGATGAGAGCTTTTCAGTGGCTTTTCCAGGCAAAAATAGCTCCTCGACAGAGCAAAACTTCCACATTTTCAATGGACAGCCAAAGCTCTTGCACAGGATCTGTCTTTGGTTTCTGTGCCCATGAAGATACTTGATTTTTTTTAGTCTACCTTTTGTATAAGGATTTCACTTCTGGGGTTTTGTTTTTGAGCTGGATTTCACCTCCACTGGGAATTTTAAGCTTTTAGCATTATTGGGAGTAGTTAGTGTGTAAAAACTAAACAGCCCCTACAGAATGGAGGACTTACAGGGTCTCAAGTGTTCCCCTCCACAGAGAAGCCTCTGGGGACAGAAACTCTTCCTGTTGGATTTTCTTGGGTTGGGAGTTCTTGTTTGTTTGATTTTTTAAAAACTTTTCCTGTCTTCACCTTTCTGCTCAGAGAGAGTTGAACTTTCAGATCTGGGTTTGGACTGGATGATGAGTGAATTCTCAGGAATAAATGACACCTATCCCTGGCAGAATGTACCTAGGATCAGTACAGTGCAGCTGAAGGCAAAAAACCTGACAGAAGGTAGCACGTGGAGGTCCTGGTCTTGCAGATGAGACATCTGGTTTCTCTTGACCAACAAGTGAAAATCTCACCAACTGATCACCGGAACACACTAGGTATACCCATTTGGGGAAATGATTTGGAAATGAGTCTTTTAAAGCCACAGAGGCCACTCTTGCAGATCACAGCCACTGCAGGTCCAGTCTTCTGGCCAACCCCTCACCCAATGGAGCATCACTTAGATTCATGGATTCACAGATATTAGGGGCTGGAAGGGACCTAGAAGATCATCTAGTCCAACCCCCCTGCCTGAGCAGGGGCACCTAGACCAAGTCACTTGACATTAGGCAACCCAAGAGACAACCCAGACTGGGCAGGTGAGCAATGACAGCTCATTTGATGTACACTACTAACTAGTACAAGTCCTGCAGGATGATTTGATCTGTCTGTGTGGGACAAATGGGCCAAACCTTCATTCCTGATGGTGAAGCTCAATGAGCAAAGGTGTTGATGTTGCTGGTGAAGCTCCAGGGGCAGAGGTGTTTAACCTCTTCTGTTTAACCTCTTGGGGGGGCTGTGTTCTTGGTAGCTTGTGTTGATCTTTCATTGTAAAAGCTTTGAGAGGAGGAGAAACTGGGCTTGTGTCAGAACTATTTAGTGCAAGAGAGAAACAGTGAAAGACATTTCTCAGATGACTTGGATTATTTTCAGAAGGACTCAACTTTTGTAATTATTTTGGCCCAGGATTTTAATTTTTAATTTTTTTTGGTCAATTCTTTTCCCAGCAAGTCCCTAAACCATTGTTTGTAGTTTCATCCATATGAGATAAGTGATTGAGAGACTGGCCAAGAGAAATGGAGAAGCCAGTTAAGAAGCCATGGTCCCAGACTCAGCTCTGGTGGTTTTCCTGTTTGCTGTGAACATGAAGGGTAAGCAGATAGTGTGTTTCATGAGCAGGCTTAAGCCTCACTCCCCAGCTTGTAAAATAACCTCCAAGGGGGAGAAGTAACACACCACCTGAAGCCAGAATTGATGGAGGTAAATGCTTACACTGGAAGCACTTGGCTGTGCCCGGAGCACAGGAGATCTGCACCCTCTCCATTGACTTGCACTGTGCTGTGTGTTAAAATGGGCTTGGATTTCTCAGTCAGTGAAATTCTCTAATCCAACTGCTGAAAGATCTCTGGTAACTCAGCAGTGAAGCTATTCCTGGAAGAACCAAGGCTCCTTAGCCACCCTGTGTGTTCCTTTCCATTCCAAATGGCCAGGGAGCAAGAGCAGTGACTCCTCACATCAGTGAGGCTGGATCCTGACCCTGGCACAGCCACACTTTGCTGCTTCACCTCTGAAAAGGTCCAGTTCTTGGAAATTACAAGTGAATTAATGGAAGCCAAAGTCTATTTTAACTAGGAAAGAGGGAGAATTTCCCACACATGATTGATTCCCACACAGATGTTTCTCTGAAAAGTTCACTCTGGCCATCCTTGCCTATTACACAGTCTGTGGCTAAAATTCTTTTGCTCCTATGTGGGGAGATTCTGATCAAGTTATTCACAGCTCACACTGATTTGATGTTGTACACAGAGTGGCTGAAGAGCACCCTGAGGACATTTTTTTTGGTCATCAAATCCAGCAGTGCTGCTTAGAAGTTACCAAAGCTGAGGTCTGGTCTGAAAGCTCCTCCAGAAGCAAAGGAGCCAATTGCATCAGGATCAGAGGGAAATCAGCTCAAATTGGAGATGCATTCAAACAGCTCAGTCTCCTGCAGGGAGCATGCTGTGGAGAGGAGGAAAAAAAAGACTTTATGGGTGATCAGTCACTCTGAAGGCAACTGCATCATGAGTTTAGGCTGCCTGTTGCTACCTGCCTCTGACCCATGCAGCTAGAGCAGGTGTGTTTTTATTAGGTACCCAACTGCCCTTACCTGCCCTGGCATCTTTTAGACAGAGAAACCTACTTAACAAGTGCAGTGTCAATGACTTACTGCTAATCTCCTTTAACTTTCCTTGGAATAGTCACCCATTAATGCCTCACTGTCCTGTTGCCTTGCTCATTTTCAAGTAGTCACTTTGCCAGGGGGTTGTAAATCTGCAGGGCCAGTTGTTTGTCAAATTATCTGTCCCTTGGACTGTTTAGAACAGGGCTGGGAACAGCACCTTAAGCACTTTCTTTGGGTTTTTTGTGGGTTTTTTTTGACCCTTGAACAACTTTAGGACAGCTCTAGTAAACTGAAATTCTGAGAAAAGTGTGGTTTTTTTCTGGGCAAGAAGTAGGTGAACTGTAGTTCATTGGCTAGAAAAAAAACAAACCCAACCCTACAAATGGTAGAAGTTAAATTTGATTGTAAAGCAGCTTTATACTGGGGGTAATTCCACTGTTAACCTATTGGTAATTCAGGGAACAGGCTTGCTGTGCTTTGGATAGGCAATAGCAAATCCAAGGGAGCTACAGTGGGCCTGTGCTTAGGTTGCCTAACATTTTAAATCAGATTTTTGCAGGCATCGTTGGTTTTTTTTTTCCCCTTAGAATAACACCTCCATTGTTTGCAGAGTGCTTTTGGAATCCATCGGGGAGAAAACTCATGGAAAGAAATGTTTCATCTGCATTCTGTTTAATCTTATTTAAGTCTTAAAATAATTGCCTCCTTTTTATTCAGTGCTGTGCATGGAGGAGTTGGGAGCCTGCTTATTTAACCCAGGAGTGAGGGAGGAGTGGGGCTCTGTCCCCCATCAGCATTCAACACCTGCTGAAGGCTGCAGAACACACAGGGAGCTGGGAAAAGCTGGATACCCTCTCAGCAGGGCCTGGAGATGTGATGCCCACCATATAGAATCCCAGGATGGTCAGGGCTGGCAGGGAGCTTAAATCTCATCCAGTTCCACGGCAGGGACCCCTCCCAGCAGAGCAGGGGGCTCAGAGCCCCATCCAGCCTGGCCTGAGAAACTGCCAAGGATGGGGCTGCCCCCGCCTCTCTGGGCACCCTGGGCCAGGCTCTCACCCCCTCCTGGGGAAGAAATTCCTCCTCGTATCTAAAATATGTGGTTCTTGGGGAAAAAAACAGAAATGAGCTGCTAATTCATTTTAGTTCCTCGTGCAAATTGCTGTTTTCTGGTGAGAACCCAGTCTGGTTTTATTTTCCCAGTTCTCTAACTGGAATTGACACCAGTTCATTCTGATATGGTATGGTTATGGTAGCTGTGATATAGAAAATAAATAGAATTAAAATCCAGAGCAGGTAGTCTCTGTTGGTGGATCTTGCCCTTGCTAGGGATTCTTGTTGCAGTAGCTGCAAGCAGATGAAATAATCATCACTGGTTCTGTCAGTCACAGCAACATATTTCCTTGGCAGTCTCCTGGCAGGGAGAGGGCTCTGTTTGGCAGAGAGGGGATGTGGATGCTTCCAAGTGTTAAGTGTTTACTGTTTGCTTTTAATTGTTCTTTCTGAGGAGAGGAAGGCACTGGGGCTGGCAGGTCATTAATGAGATGAGCCCATGCTTTGCTGCCCTGCTGTCTGCATTGCTGCCTTGCAAGAAGGAAAAATACTGACAAGTGCAGCAGTTTCCTATGACAAAATCACTCCAGTTGCAGACTATCTTCGGGCAAGATAGAGGAGGTGATACTTGAATAATTAGTCTCTAATTTCATACCTCCAGCTTCAGCTTCCTGATGGTACAGGCAGCAACAGCAGCTCAAACTCTCTTCAATGTGATTTTAGGATTATCTGAGGAGTGCAACCATCAATTCCAACGATTCTGTGGCTGTTGTTATCCCATGGAAAACAGGGATAGGAGAATGTTGAATGCCTCGGGGTGATGTGGCTTTTGTGTTCTCACATATTGCCTGAGCATGGGCAGCTAGGTTAAGAAAGTGTTTCAGAGGTGTCAGTGAGGTTTTCAGACAGGCCTATTCACTGAAGTTTGGGGTTTGCCTTTTAATCAGGGTTGAACTTTTGCTTCAGGAATGTTTTCTTGGGTTAATCTGGAGGAAATCAGTGTTCATCACATGGTCTGTTGCTTTTGGATGGGTTTTTTTCCCCCATTTTCTGTTTTCAGAGGAGAAATTTGTCTGTCAGAGAGCACGTGCTGCTGACCACACAGTGGAGTCTCTGCAAGGCTGTGAAGCTGATGCTCCCACACCCATGTAAGGCAAAACCCCCAGGCCCTATCTTTCTGAAATAAGTGCTAAAACATTGAGAAACATGCTATGGAATAGCCTGAGAGGCTGCTGGCCTTAGATTGCCCCTGCCTTGGGAATAATGCCCTCCAAATGTTAATTATCTGAGAGTCTAGTGACCACTAAGAACCAATTAGCAAGGAACAGATGCATGAAGATAGAAATTCAGAAGATAATTTCCCAGCAAGCTGCAAAAATGGAGTCAGAAGTCATTTCTCTTGTTAGGTGTGTGGATTCATACATCTAAGGGTGTGCTTTTCTATCTGCAGAGGGTAGAATGAATCCAGAAGATGCAGAGAAAAACCAAGGGTGTGTGTAAATGGCTGCCTTCCAGCCAGGACTTCAGCCAGGATTGCTTCTGGATCTTCTCTATCCCACCAGGGTGTGTTGGGGAGCCCACCTTCTGCATTCCTGCTGCTGGTGAAGCCCCTGCACGTGTCCACAGCCCAGGTTAGCCTGGGAGTCAGCTGCAGCTCTGTGCACCATGGGCACAAAACCACCTTCCTCAGGCCTCCTGTCTTTCCTGCAGCTTGGCAGGAGCTGGGGCTGTTTGCAGGTAGAACTACCACAGTAGTGTGTGCCCAGCTGCCCAGGGATGGAGGTGAGCCCAGGCAGCAGTGGAATGAAGGTATGTTGGGAATTCACTTTGCTGCTAACAATAACACTGAAGGGAAATATGAAATACAGATGGAAGTCAAGATGTAGGGCCCAGTTTGGCTGCTGCAGTGCGGAAACACACTGATTTACACCAGAGATTCACTGCACTCTGAAACAGGTTTGGAGGAGAGAAGTGTGCCCCTCAGCAGCATCAGAGGAGACCAACCTGCTGCTCAGAGCTGGTGGCATGGAAAAGAAAAGCTAGCTCAATGTTTTGTCTCATTTCTTTAGGAGCAAGAGTGAAATTGCTGGGTAAAAAGTAGCTTCCAAAAGTAAAAGAGCTCTTCAAGAAAGACTGGCAAGAATTAGCTATCAAATTATTGTACATCTGAAAGTTATTACAGCTAAAAAAAAAAAAAAAATTAGATCAGGGTTAATTATAAGATGATGCAGTAATATAATTAGTATTCTTCCTATGGAGGATTATGGGTCCTTCTAAGTGCCCTTTTTGATTGCCTGCTTCCCTTTTTTAATTTCCTCCTTGTCCTTTTTGATTATCTACCCCATGACCCTCAGGGCTCCTAGATGTAATACAATTGAAATAACATTTTTGTTAGAGGTGGGGGTTTTTTGTTGGTTGTTTTTTTTAATTTTTTTTAATATTTTTTTTAATATAGGCTATTAACTTCTTCCTTACCAAGTACTAAGAAATTCTTTTCTGTGAGAGCTGCACTAACCACAGGGGGACTCTGGCATCCCTGGAGTTTTGATGTGGTGCAGCTTCTTGCCTGTCCCAAAGCAGTCTCTAAGGATCTGTCAGGAGCAGATCTGCATGAGAATGAGCAGAGAGAGAAAAGAGAATTTCCTTGGGATGTATTTTACAGCTTGGCAAGATTTCATCTAGTGGAGCTTTGATAATTCCAAGGCTGCTTCAGTGGTCTAACTATGAGCATCAAGGTTCAATATAAAATACTATTATCAATTATTCTTTAATATGATTTTCAGAATATTCTCTTTTGTTATTACTATTTTTAAGAGTAATAGATATTTTTTCAGAGAGTTTCAGTTACTTCTTTGGACTCAGTAAGAGGATGGCAGGACCTCACACTCAGGCTCGTTGGGGATCCATGAGAAACAAGGATTATTTTCTTTTTTTCTTTTTTCTGCTGGGCCAGTAACTGATCCCAACTTTCCTGTGCAAACCTGAATGCCCAACAGGCACAGCACAAAGTGTTCTGTTGAAAATTACCCTCTTGGTAATTAACCCTTAGGCTCCAATATTGATAATTCCTGCTTTGTATTTGGGGTTGGAGTGAGATTTACTGGATTGAGCAAGTCAAGGTTCCTGTCTTCTCAGAAAATACCCCTTCTGTCTAGTCTGGTGAACAAAAGCATCATGTGCTTATCTTTCTCTTCAGTCTCTTTGCATAGCTAAAAAGATAACATTTAAGATCATTAAGTTTTCTCTTTGTGATGATTAGCATTTTGATGCCTAATGGAAAGGTCATTGCTTCTTACTCCCAAATGAACTGAATCACACTGGATGCATCCCCAATGTGGTGCTGCAGCTGGTGGGAGATGTGTCAACAGATATTTAGACTCTGTTCATGAGAAATTACTTCCTCTGAAGCATTTTGCCACAGTCTCTCTATATAAGACTGGTTCAGATTCATTTCATACTCAAACATTGAGTAGATTCTGCACAGGTAGCATGAGGTGCTGAATGGTGGCACTGAAACTGGTTAATTAACAGTGCTAGAGAATATAGAGAATCAGAATGTTGAAGAAGGGAGAGTTTTCTACTGTGTCAAATACTGCTCAGAAATTTCCTTACCCATTGCCATTTGAAAGAGAGAGAATGGAAGGGAGTCAGATGTGAAAACAGGTGAAGTAAGAGGCAGTGAAGTCTGATTGCTCTGTCTTCTGTGGCTTCTTAGAATACACACTATGAGTGCTAGCATGGAACTGTGTGCAGGACATCATGGGTACCTGGAGCTGAACTGGGTGATGGAAGTGGCAGGTAAAACAGAATATAGATGCTGCTTCAGCCTGTGCTTTTCAGTGATGCTCAGATCTCTCTGCTTTTTATTGTTGGCATGGGAAAAAAAGCAGACATTAGGAAATCCATGTGTTGTTACACATCAGGGTAGTGCCAGGAGAGGAGAAATTAAATCCCAGTTAAAAAGCACTAATTGTTTCATGTGTTCAGAGAGCTGGACTGAGGGCTACATCATCACTCTTCATTTTATCCCAGTGTGAAGGAATTAATACCAGCTCATCTGGAGAAGAAAAAGCAGCAACAAGCAGCTCCTGTGTATGAAAATAGGGTGAGGTGAGGTGTTAGTGTTGGCTGGCCCTGAAGCAAGCAGGCTTGGCCAACCCCAGGAGCAGCAGCACAGAGTTACTGCTCTGCAGAGAAGATCCTGATGGTATTTTAGGAGTGGAAATGACTCCTCCTTGCAAGGAGAGTAGGTGCATGTTACTGGGTCTTGGTGTTTGATACTGGAGTGGGGGGGAATTGGGGATTGCTTCCTTTTTTAGCCTGTAACTTTCATGCCAGTAGAATATTTGATCTCTGACAGCACTCTGGGCCATTGGATGGCACACCTAAACCATTCTTGGGTGTCTCCACTGGTTGGGAAGTGTTTTGGAACAAAAGCACCCCTTTTTCAGGCTGTCACAGCCTAGGTAGGAAGGCTGCTGGGAAGTTTTCCAGTGCTGCATCTCAGCAGAGATCCAGGGACTGCTGCAAACTAGTAGCTTGGCAGACTCTAAGGAGCTTTCTCGTGGCACTTCCCAGTTAGAGATGCTCCAGCTATGAAGCTCTAGGTGACACTTGACCTGAGGTCCAAGTTGGGTTCCATTGCTTTGCTCTCCCCAGTTCTTTGTCAGAATGATGTGGTGGGTTTGCATGATGGTTTTGAAGCTTGAAAGAAGGAAAAGGAACAAACTTGTTCCTGGAATCTGCTGGCAGCTTACCTTGGGGATGAAAAAGCTGTGTGTGTGGAGCTTGCAGCTTGTGTGTCTTGGGACTGGGACACCCTTGCCTTGCTTTATGGGATTCTCTCCTTGATTCCAAAACAGCTAATTGTTATTTTCCCTGCTTGGAGAAAACACCTACAGCAAAAGAGCAAGAAAAAAGCAATCTGGAAACAAAAGCACTTTTAGGAGCACGAGCAGGGAAGCAGTGGCTGTTCCCATCTTTTTAAGGCTTTCTTCTTTCTATTTTCTATTAACTAGAACCCTCAGGTTTCTTTTCAGGTCAGTGAGAAATTGGCCTTTTGCTGGTCTTTGGGAAGATGCTCCCAAAGAAAACTGAGCCACTTGGGAAAGTGAGGGCGTTTGGTTTTAGTTTTGTGGTTTTGGTTGGTTTGTGCAGTTCTTCTGTGTTCATTTCTGGATTTTTTATTTATTTTTTTTAACTGAAACATTTAAACCCTCATGTTCTGGACTTGAAAGAATGGTGAAAAGGTGATGATGATTGACCTATATTCCTCAAAATCTGTACTTGTCCTTTCTTTTGGCAGTTCCCAAGGAAACATGTCCTTGCCTGTGTTTTGTCCTCAGTGCTCTGTGCAGAGGGGATGGGGTGAGGGCAGCCTAGCCCCAGAGTTGCCTCCTGACCTGTGCTGCCACCCCTATTTCCCAGGGGTTATGCCGCAGAGGAGCTGAGCTACAGCTTGAGAGGGAGATGAGGATCAAGGTATTGAAAAGCCTCAGTCAGCTGCTCATGGTGCCTTTGAAAGGAGAGATTTAATGTATGCCAGGGCTGAAAATGAGTACCAAGTGTTCCTTTTGGCAGGGACACTGGCAGGCTTTGGGAAAGAAGAGCCTTTCCCAGGGGAAGTGCTGCTTCCTGGTGCTGTCTGAGAAGGAAAAGGTGGTTTTGGTCCAGGGTGCTACAGGCAGATGAGAATTCAGAGCTGGGCTGTTGTCAGCCCCACCAAGAGAAAGCCTCAGTCACTGTCTGTGTCACTGCTCTTGGCACCTACACTACTTACAACCCAGAAGGTGTTAACTTGCCACGAAATGGGGAAAAGAAATCTTGTTTTAAGAATCAAAATTTTCCCCAAATTGAAACTCAGAAAAGATAAGGAACACTGCTTAAAACAGAAACCACAAAAGCTGGGAAATTACAAATTACAGTTCTTAGTCATTCTTTACTGGCAATGGTGGCAATAAAAACCCCCAGATGCTCAAATATGATGTGGCAAATGCAGTGACTTTTCTGTCCAGGGGAGCAGAACAATCTGTTCATCTCCAGAACCTGTGTCCAGCAAACTGGGCAGCCTTTGGGAGAGGGTTTGGCCTGCACAAAACTCTTCTATTCCTTTAATAATTGTTCTAACGGGGGAGTTATTCTCTGAATTTACTCTGGTATGAGAACTGCTCTGTCCTTGTGGCTTTCAGCTCCTCCAGCCTCAGTGGCAGTCGTGTGCTTACCTGGAAGAAAAAGTTGGTCAGAAAGGAGCATTGAAACAAAGAAAGGCTGGATGCTGCTGGATGAACCTCTTGACAAGCTGATTTTTTTTTCAGAGAGATGGAGTTTTTGTGCACCAAAGAATGTGAAAGCCATGTTTAAAAATTTAAAGCCTTGCTGTGTTCTGGTTGTGTGGAGCAGCAGAAGGAAGAAGCTTTTTGCAGTGCTGTAATTCCCTGTGCAGCAGCTCTTGAAATGAAGATGTTTATGACAGCTGTTTGTACTCAATGGAATGCACATAGGCTTGGTCATTAATTATTGCATATTTTTTTCCCAGCTTATTATTTTTATGCAGTTATGATCTTGCTGTTGGTAATGCAGTAAATGCACTTAAAAAAAAAATGTATTAAGAAAACCCTAACCTTTTTCCCTCTCTGTTTATCCTTCCAATGACTGAGAATTTAGTAGAAAAAATATTCCACAACAGTGACTTACAGGGCTTTTTTTTTTTTGTAATGCAGTCATTTAACAGCTTCAATTTGGCAGTGATCCCATCCACCTTAATCCTCTTCACAGTTTGCAAGCATTCAGCCCAGAGCAAGAGAGCACTAGGACTTAATAGACTCCAGTGTTTGAACTATGGCATTTGTGTTTAGCTTCCAGAACTGCTCTTAAGTGCCTAGTAAAACCCTCCAGCTTTGGTTTCATTAATTAGAGACTCCCTTCCACTGGCTTGTGGAAAACATTGGCCAACATGTTCTCTGAGCTCAGTAAATATTGATACAGCTTGTGCATGGTGTTGAGAGCTCAATGCCTCCTCCTGGCTGCATCCAGAGCCTCTCCATGGGCTCACAGATTCCTGTCTGAGCCCTGCTGAGCAGGCTGGTGCAGGGTAGCAGCAGGTCACTTTACATCTGGCTTTCTCAGGGCTTTTTCTGACCTCACAGATTCACAGATTCATGGATATTAGGGGTTGGAAGGGCCCTAGAAGATCATCTAGTCCAACCCCCCTGCCAGAGCAGGATCACCTAGACCAAGTCACCCAGGAACAGATCCAGGCAGAGTCTTGAGTGTCTCCAGAGCAGGAGACTCCACAACCTCCCTGGGCAGCTGCTTGGAAAATGTCTCTGGTGTTTTTAATTAGTCATTAGTTGATCCTTTCAAAATTCCTGCAAATTACTGGGTTTTTTTTCTTCAGCTCTCCTGTTTCCTTTTTGATGCAGCTACTCCTGTCGGTTGCATTTCTGCAGCCCTCCTGATGCTCCAAAGTGATGCCTTATTCTAGTTTTCCTAGGTTTTTGATTTGTTAATGTAGGTAGCTCAGAGAAATAAGAGCACAAATCTGTGTTAGCTGTTCACCAGCTGCTGGGATGTTGGGTGCAGAGTTTCCTGGGGGTGCTTGGGTTAGCACAAATATTTGGATCACAAGAGAATGCTGAACTAGCCTGCCCAGTTTTCTGCCTTGTGGTGAACCAGAGCCACAGTAATGTCTCTTTTTAGTGGAGCTGATCCTCACAGGTTTTTTATCCAGCTTCTTGCATGTCTTAACTAGTGGAGACATTCACCCAGAAGTGTGTGTTGCAGGCAGGCTGTGTTATCACACAAGTGGGCAAGAGAAAGCATGGTGCCAAGCTGCACAGCTCTTGGCCAGCAGGTCGAGGTGCAGTGTTCCCATCCTGCTCACGTGGAAGGTGCTGGGAGCTCTGTTTGCAGGTGGAGTGTGTGGTGGCCCCACAGCACCTTGGAATGCCTCAGCTGTGAAGTTCTCTTGGAAAGAGGTTCCGAAACATCACCCACCCCCCTATTTCATCGGCTGCTGCCAAATCTGATAGCAGGCAAGTGTAAAGGAGGGAAGAGCTCTAGGCTGGTTGTACGAGGGCAACCTACATTTTCTGATCCCAACAACAGCATGCAAAGTGAATCCTCAACAGGTATCAATCAGTTGATGTCCACAGGGAACAGTTTCTACCTGTGTGGAGCTGGATTCCCCACGTGGAAGGGTTACAGGAACTCCAGGCACCTGAGTTTGATGCCCAGGTAAGTGGCACAGCAGCTCTGGCTGGGTGGGTGCAGAGCAGTTGGAGCTCAGGGGCAGCCTGCTGGCCCAGGCTGTGGTGGGCAATCCTCCCCCTGCCTCGTGGCTCCTGCTCTCACTGCAGCAGCTTCAGGAGGAACAGCTCTGCCAGAATGGGCACTATCTCAGGTAACCCCAGAGGTTTAGTGCAGGCAGTTCTGGAGCAGACATCATTTTCTTACCCACCTTTTCAGCTAGTGGCAGAAACCCCCTGCAGAGCTGTTGTTGGCTGCAGTTGGCAGTCAGCTTAGCCCCTCAGCAGACAGCAGTTCTTCACTGCTCAACATTTAGGAAGTTATTGAAGCATTTCAAATATTTGGTTGAGAGTTTTCTTGAAATGAGTGGGTTTATGAGTTAAAAGTGAGTTTCCTTTATGAAGAAGAGTGAGGAGCTTGGCTTCCTCCTACAGCTGCTTTAGATCTGGTGCATCCTGCTGCTGTGAGATGAAGAGCAGTGGCAGAAGAGGCTTTTGCCCTGCTCCAGCTCGTTGGATTAGGGAAGCCTTTGGTGTTGAGTGTTGTCAATGCAGCAACATTTGGGAGCAGTAAATTTGCTTATAAAAAGTTCCTCTTTAATTGCCCCGGGATAAACCCTTGCATGTCGGGCTTTTGCCTGGAGAAAGTTTTTCTGTGGAAATACTTTTTATTTTATTTTTTTTTAGGATGGTTTAGAGGATGTCTAGAGTTTGTCAAGCCAATTAATGGATCCTCCAGGGAATGTGCTGACTCTCAGTACGTATGGAGGATTTTTAAAGCAGCAGTGAAATCCCTTCTCAGATAAGATGCTTTCTATTTTGTCAGTTAAGAGCATCCTCAAATGGAAATAGCTCAAACATAATCAAATCTCCCTTCTTCAATCCCTTGTGTTCTCCTCCCAGCCCCCCACACAAGCTATCCCCAAAAGGATAATCCTGGCAGTGATGTCATTAGAATGAATTTACAGCCCAGTGCTCAATTTTCTTGTCTTGAGCTTCAGTTGCTAATGCTGTAAATTTGAGCTGGGTATGTCAGGAGGAGTCAGGTTATGCCTTTTATTTCCCCCCACCCTTGTTTAATTTTCCCTGAGCATAACTAATGTGGGATTATTTGGATATTTTCATACTTCTGGGGGGTTGGGATTTGGTTTGTTGGGTAGTTTGGGGGTTTGATATTGCCCCCATGCATTTGTAAAAGCTCTTGCTGTATTCCCAAGGGAACCATGGTCTTTAGGGAGAGGAAATTTAAGGAACAAATGTTGGTGGTTAGAGATCATGACAGTTTCTGGTAGGTGTTCAGAATAGACTGAAAAATCATGATACACTTTTCACTGTATCATGCATCTTCTCACTGTGGTGATCCTTGATGATCTTGAGCTGTGGAGAGTTTTTCTACTGGTTCAGAAACACCAATAAATGAAATTGGTCCAAACTAGAATCAGGACCCATCAGTTTCTCTCTTCCTTTATCCACAGCAGATATTTTCCTCCCTTCCTTTATCCACAGCAAATATTTTACTTCTGAGGAAGCTTTTAAGGGAAAAAATTGATCTCCTAGTGGAAATTCTTTCCTACTTACTGGGAAGGTGTTGCCAGCTCCAGGACCACGGGCACACATGGACTTGCCCGTGCAATTACAGGCATGCCAGAGCTCTAGCATAAGGGAGAAACACATCAGGGTGGCATCTAATTGAATAATGACAGCAAACAAAACCTTATATTGCACTAATAAAAAGGGTCTTTGTGCTGCAAATGTTTATGTTGCTTTTGGAGCATTAATTCAGCCTGTCCTTTGTGACTTGTCCTGCTGAAATGGTAAATATCTCTTTTTAGTCCATGTTATAAAAAGCAGTTGGACTCCATTCTAATTTTTATCACTTATTAGTGTAATTCAGGTATCACACAAGTAATTGAACCATAACACAGAACCAGCAGTGATCCTTAAGAAGGGGAAAAGAACAGCTCTTGAGAAGTGTGTGCCCAACCAAATGCAGGCTGTAGTTACCCTAGATGGAAAATAAATGTCCCTAATTCTGTTTAGATTTGTAGCATGAGACAAGACAACCAGCCTCTGTCTCCTCATTTGAGATCTGTTTCAATTTATTAATTCTGATTTCTTTAAGAAATTACCTAACAGGAATTAAACTTTTATTTCATAGAGATGAATATTTTAAATGAGGAAAGATGCTGCTGCTCTTTTTGGCAGATATTGAGAAAGGTCATAGTCCTTCCTTATCACTTACAGCTGGAAGTGCAAGGTGAGTGAAACGTGGCCATTTTTATCACCTCTATTGTGGTGTAGTATTAAATAACTGCTAAAAAGGAGCAACAAGTGCAGCATTCACAGGTAGCTAAGAGGGAATTAGAAAACTGTCAAACTCCTGTCAAGAAATGTAGTTCACATCAGGAGCAACCAGTTTATTAATTTTGTTGGAGTCGACAGACTTTTCTCCAGAGTGTTCTCCCCTTTCCTGAAATAAGTTTAGTGATTTAAACTCAGCTCTCCAGGGGTCTCAGCACTGAAGGAGTCTGAAGTGTTCGAGTGCTACTTGTGCTATATTCAAGTCTCAAATTTTGCATGAACTTCTAGTCCTTCCCTCTCCCTCCCTTCCCCTCATTCATCGCAGCTGATGGGAACGACATAATGGAATCTTCTTGCTTTTCCTCAGGAGACTAAGGCAATGAAAAGTTGAGATTCAACCTCCAGAAATCTTGAAATAATAAAAAAAAAAAAAAGTTTCCACGGTAGGAGTCTGGTGGAAAAAAAAGTGCAGTTTTTGCAACAGTCAATGTCAGAAAAATCCTGAAAGGCAGCTGTAGATGCACACTGCAGCTGAAGCATTCCATTGCCTTGGATGAAGTCATGGATAAGGAATTCTTCTTTCTGGATCAAAAAGATGACCTGATAAATACTCTGTAGAACAGCTGAGCAAAGCAGGTGTGCTCCTTACTAAAAATATGCATGACCTTTCAATTCAACTTCAATTTCTCTTCCTTCTAGATGTCCAAAGTTGCCTTTGTTTGCTGCACAGTGGCCAGACTCAGCCAAGGTGTGAAGAGGGAACCCATTGGGGTGAACCAAGGACCTGAGTGAGCCTGAGAAGCTAACTTTTTGGTGTTGGAAGGGATTGCAAGGCAGAGAAAGGACAGCTCAGCTCCTGCCACAGTCTGCAGCCTGTGGAATTCTCCATTCAATACTGTAGGAGGAGCTGAAAAACTGAGGAAACACTTATTTTCTCTGCATTCATGATGAGGTCTTGGCACGTGTACATGTCATCCTGTGAGTGCAGCACGTGATGGTGAACTGCTTCAAGGATGGAGGCCCAGATTTCATTCCTCAGATGGGTTACAGGATGAGCTGTAGCATTAAAATTCTGCTCCTCAGACACATGGTGCAGCTTATCTGGGGATATCTCAGTCATCTTGATGAAATAATGAGCTGATTGTGAAAAAGGCAGTGGGCAAATCCTTGCTTGGAGAGGTTTGGAATTGATTGCTGCTGTGAGCCAGGCAACCCAGTTGATAAAGGCACGACTTGGAGTTACTTAACTGCTTAGTTTCTGGTTCTTTGTCTGTCAGCTGTGGACAGTGCTTAGGTTGGAGGATATAGAAGGATGTGAAGTACTGCAAAAAAGCCACCCCAGGAGGGAAAACACATCAAGGATCCCTGGAGCCTGCTTTGGGGGGGGAATAGACCATGGCATCTGGGGCTTTGCCTGAATGTAATTGTCTTTTCTCCTCAACTCCTCACATCCTTGCAAACCTCAGCACTCTGGAGCTGCTCAGTAAGGCACAAGTGCTCAGGTTGATTGTGAGGTAGAGAAGGAATTGCCAAAAAAAAAAAAAGAAGTGCTTGTATCTTGCAAGCATATCACCTTGGGTGATGTTCCTGCCTGTTCTCAAAAGTTAACCCGGACTTCACTGTGGCTATATTTGGATCAGAGATCTCCCAGAGTGACTTGTGTGTCAGAGCAAATGGGGTTGATAAATCACTTGATGGTGTCCTTCCTCCACGCTGGCTCTTTCTTCCATAGCTGTGTTGTATCAGAGGGGATTGTACTAGTCAAAATGCCAGCTTGCAGATAAAATATATAGCAACTTCCAATTACTCTGTAACTTTCCCCTATCCTTCCTCATCCTACTTTCACAGCCTGGCCGGTTCCTTTCCACTGCCATCAGACTTGTGCATCTGACACCCATGGGTGCAGCTGGCCTCAGTTGGCAGTGGCAGCAGCAGGGTGGTGGCTGAGCAGCTCCACTGGGGGGACAGGAGAGCTCCAGAATGGGTTGGCATGTGATGCAGGCACAGCTTGGCAGCAAGGGGCTCTACTGTTGATTATATTTGTCCATTGTCCTCACTTCATCCAGCAGCTAAATCCCTGTGAAGGTGGAATGTTGTTTGGACATGGATTAAGACCTTACTTTCAGCCTGGAGAAGAGGAGGCTCCGGCGAGACCTTCTGGTGGCTCCCAGGATCTGAGGGGGCTCCAGGAAAGCTGGGGAGGGACTTTTGAGGCTGTTGGGCAGTGCCAGGACTGGAGGGGATGGATCCAAACTAGAGCTGGGTGGATTCAGCTCAGCCATGAGGAAGAATTTCTTCCCCAGGAGGTGCTGAGACCCTGGCCTTGGGTGCCCAGACTGGGGACTGTGAGTTGGGGCTGACTGAATTGGCAATGGGTGTTTGAATTTGTGAACTGAGGGCCAGTCTTGATGATCTCTTTATTTCAAGAGCAGTGACCACACTTGACAAGGACCAGAATGGGGGCAGGTACTTGGCAGTAACTAAGCAGCAGGGCACGTTGAAAACCTTCACATGGGTGTCCCACTGACACCCAGAGCCTACCTGATGCTAACAAGGCACTCCCATCTCCAGTGGTGCAACATGAAATGAGTTTGGATGCAAAGATTTGTGCTAAGTGGAAATCTGCATGGTGGAAAGAATTGGTGTGGCAACTGCTGATGCTTCTGGGAAAGAAATATAAATAATACGTTTTATTGGTTGTCTCCTGTAGTATCTATGGGAGCATAGAAGAGAAATCAATATATTCTTAAATACAACAGATTTTAATGAAAACTATTCTAGTGTAGAAGAAGAAAACAATCAGCAAATGTATCTTAAAATGTGGTCTAAGTAGAAACCCATTCTTTTCTCCTCCCTGACATAAGAATATTCATCAAATCATTTAAAATCATAATCCAATGTATTCAGCTTTGCTGATCTAGACCTGCTGGGGAAAAAACCCCAAACCCTTGTTTTGCATGGTGAGCTCTTACCTTTCCAGTAAAAGCTGGGGAAAACTGGAATATGATTAGAAAAGATGATGATCATCATATCTGAAGCAAAACATCAGCCATGGCTTTGGAAATACCACCCATGGTGGCAAATTCCATCCAGTGGGAGGGGGGAAAGGGAATGGTGTACAAATGCTTTTCAGTTTAAAATAAATAAATAAATAAAAAGGATTGTTGCTTCAAAGAGCAAAGCACAGCAACAATGAAAAGCCTAAGAAGTTAATTTCAGTAAGATTTGGTGTTGATCCAGAATGTCAGATTGCAGTGCTGCAGTGATAAGTGCTGTGATAAGTGTAATACTGAAACGTTCACCCACTGATAACCATGGCAGTGATATATTGTGGTATTTTCATGACATTTCCTTTGCTTTACTTTGAAGTCTGCTTGGTTAACTCAGGAAGTCTTTCTGTATTAGCAACACTGAGGTTAGGGTCGTTTCTTCCTCTCTTTTTCTTTTTAACTTGTTAATTAAGAATGGAAATGTTGTTTGGGGTGGTGCTAACAGTGGCAGTAGGCACATGCCATTCTAGTCTGTTTGTTTGGAAATAAAGCCCTTAAAAAATGGGATTTTACATTAAATAACATTCTGAAAAGAATCAGGAGGTTATTTTTGCTCCCCTTATTAGAAAGAAATAAATCTTTCTCTGTCTGTAGTGTATTAGGTGTAGGTTTTATCATATAGTGTCTACTTAAATTTACTTAAACCAATGGTCCAGTCCCAGCAATAATTACAAAGAGCAGTCTGAGTTAATCAAGGCTGTGAGGAGAATTACTGATGTATGTTGGACTTGTAGAATTAGCTTCTCAGGAGATTCCTGTTGACAAAAGAACTGATGGGTTGTCTGGTAAGGCTTCTAGGATGCACTTCAAACACACGTGTGGTCTGCCCCACAGAAAGCCAGAGAGTCTCTAGCTCCCCTTTCTGACATTCAGCAGTTTTCAGATCGAGCTTTTGTTGGGTTTTTGTTGGTTTTAATCCATTCATTTCTAGAAAATGGGTCTGTTTCTTGAATGTTCTCAACAGCAGAGTCATCTGCTATTCAACTAACAATGAAAGTTTATTTATTCCTGATCCCAAGGATGCAGGAAAGCATTGCACACTCAGACTGAGTTAGTTGTATCTCAAATTCCCTATCTAAATAATCTGTCTAAAATGCCTCTCCAGTTTCCCTGGCACTGGCCCATGCTGGGTGATTGTCACCACATGCCTGTCTAGCATCAAAACATCTTTATTACTTCAGAAAGTGTATCTTGAACAGCTTGGAGATATTTGCATCTGGCTTGAAGGAAATGTTTGGATGTGCTCGGGTGGATTTTTGTTTATTTTTCTCTCTAGTCACTGGTGTGAAAGGGAAGGTTTCTTCAAACCCACAGCTTGTTTTGTATTCCTGTTTAATTGACATCTAATCCTGTTGGCCTCACTGTTGATCCTTGTTCCGTCAGATTGCAGTTAGTCACTGTAAAACCACAGTTCAAAGCAAAAGACTTTGGTTTCACTGCAACTACCAGTGCAATTATGAAGATGAAAAAAAACCAAAAGCCTGCTTCTAAGCTGTTGTTTTGAAAGGTTATCTAACAATATCTGAATAAAACAGCTAAAAGGCGTTAGCAGATCATCATCTGTAATTATTATGGAAATATCAGATTGGAGAAAACAAAACAACCCTCATCACTCATCTCATTAGAAAGGGGGAATAAAAGCCAAGGTAGAAAAGAGAGAGAGAGGCTGAGAGAGCTGGGGCTCTTTAGCCTGGAGAAGAGGAGACTGAGGGGGGAGCTCAGCAGTGTCTGTCAATATGTTCAGGGCAGTGTAGGGAGGATGGAGCCAGACTCTGCTCAGTGCCATCCAGTGACAGGACAAGAGGCAATGGGAGTCAGTTGGAGCACAAGAGGTTGAGGGGAAACACAAGGAAGAACTTGTTCCCAGTGAGGGTGCCAGAGCTCTGGAAGAGGCTGCCCAGGGGGGTTGTGGAGTCTCCATCTCTGGAGACATTCCAGACCCTCCTGGATCTGTTCCTGGGTGACTTGGTCTAGGTGCCCCTGCTCTGGCAGGGGGGTTGGACTAGATGATCTTCTAGGGCCCTTCCAACCCCTACTATCTGTGACTCTGTGAATCAGACAGGGGGTTTGCAGTGCCCCAGCACTGCAGGGTGTGGGCTGCAGGCTCTTTGCAGCTCCCTGCTGCTCCTCTTCTTCTGTGCTGCCACCCTGGCACCCTCAGCTGTCCACCTGCCCCACTGGGTGAGGGCTGGGGAAGCTGCCTCTTACCAAAGAGCAATTTCAAGGATGGATTTGCCTCCTGGAGTAGCTACTTTATGTAACACAAAGGTTTGATTTTTCTTCTGCTTGTTTTTTTTTCTTTTGATCTTCTTGCTGAGCCTGGCTCTGCAGTTTGAGGCTACAACCCAGATTCCTGGCATGAGGAATGTGCAGGCTTGTCTGGGACCTCCCCATTTGCTGTGCACACTCAAGTCCTGGGATCCTGGTTGTTAAATAACTGACCAGGGTAACTTGCTTACCAGTGTCCCCTATATACAATTCCACCCAAAAAAACTGTTCAGAACTCTTCCCAAAACCTGCAGACTGTTGTTTTTCTCTTTTTCAGGGAAAAGAAAGGTTCCATTGCCCACACCTGTAGAACTTGGGTGATTAAAAGCAAAAGGGCAAGTGCAATTAAAAAAAGCCCTGGTGATGTTTGTGTCACGACAGCTACGTGTTTGGGGTTGGCACTGTCAGTTTCTGTATTTACCAAGCAAGTGAATAGTCTGACAGCTGTGGGCTGGGGAAGTTAGCTGTGAATTTGCAAAGAAGGTATCTGAGTTTTCCCAAATTATCCCAGCCTGCTGTCTGCCTGAGATGCTCTGCAACAAAGACTGCAAGAAAAGCCTGATTTTTCTGTAGTAATTTTGTTTTGGAAGAGGTGATTAAAGGAATAAGGAGGGTAGCTAAGGAGGTTGAGGTCCCTCTGTCTTTCATTAATTTCTCTGTCTTTCATGTAAACCAAACAATTCCCATTCCAAAATTTCATTATGGGCCTTAATCATAAATGAAATGTTTGAAATACTTGTACTGCTTCCAGTAACCTCTCATAAAATTCCCCCCAAGGAGAGTGAAGCTGAAATACTGAGGGGTCTGAGCACAGCACCAGTTATCTACTACAGTGGAGAAAATACTGTTTGTATTCAAGCATGAATTCCGGTGACATTTACCAGAGTTAATTTTATCTTTATTTGGTATTACGAATATTGCCTCGTTCTGTTCACTCTGATGCTTTCTTTAAAATGCCTCTCCAGTTTCCCTGGCACTGGCCCATGCTGGGTGATTGTCACCACATGCCTGTCTAGCATCAAAACATCTTTATTACTTCAGAAAGTGTATCTTGAACAGCTTGGAGATATTTGCATCTGGCTTCAAACAATGGCACGTAATACTCAGATTGAAAGAGCTGTGATTTTAGTTTTAATGAGCATAAGCTTCAGCTCCCAGTCAAGGAACTACTTGAAGTTAATCACATGTGCAGTGAGTTGTGGCACTGCTCTAAGCTGCTCTGGCTGGGGGGTTTGATGTGCACGAGTGTGGGAAGGTTGGTGACCACGGAACATAAGAGGGCTGCTGTGGTGCTGCTGGTGCTTCATGGAGCTGGTGCTTCGTGGTGCTTCTTCAGCCTCAGCTGGGAAGCAGCAGCACCTGCAGTGCATTCCTGCAACACTGAGCACTGCAGCACTGAGGGATGAGGTGCAAGGAGAGCTGTGCCATGGAAGGTGGAGTCACTCCCAGCTGCGTGTGGTGCTTCGGGATGTGGGCTGGTGCTCGTGGAGCTGTTGGCTAGAAGGCTGGACTGGATGATCTTGGAAGTCTTTAACAATTCTCTGAGCAGAGGAAGGGACACCCTTCCATCTCTAGATACAAATCATTGCCATTTTCATTCCTTTTTTAGAGTGGTTGCTGCTGTCTGGAACAGTTTAGTGATGCTCTGTATGTCAGAAGACTCTGGTCGCTCTGCTAACCCTGGTTTCCTTTCTTCCCTACAGGTATTTCTGTAACCAAGAAGACTCACACATGTAAGTAACTCCTTTTGATTCAGCCTTCTCTTGCAAATGGAACTGGTGTCAGGCTGTGCTGTGGCACTCAGACCATTGGGTGTCTGGTCTGAGAAGGCTCTGTTTGAAAAACTCCAGTGGGCTCCTGGAGCAGTTCCAGTCCTGGCCTGAAACGTGGTGGAGATGAACATGCAGTGTGTGGGTGTGTGTCTCTACAGGTGTGTGTACACAATTGCACATGGATTAAGTCAAAGGGCAGACAGGGTGGTGAGGAAAGGCAGAATTCCTTCTTCTGGCATGATAAGCTGCTAAGTAAAGTATCCAGAAAATCTGGGTGAGGAGAATGGTGCTATTTTTATACGTCTGTTTTATATGCAGTATGATTCAGCTAAAAAGAAATCACTTAATTGCAAGTCTTCAGTCCCTTCCTATGCATTAATCTGTCAGGTAAATGATCCTGTGATTGTGCTGAAGGAGCTCTTGGTGAAAACGAGGAGGTTATTGTTTTGCTCCCAACCACATAAACAAATAGTCCTCCTAGATGGCAGCCTTGCAAGTGGAGGTGGATGCATTTCTGATGTACTCATGTCTTCTGAGGCTTCTTCAGAGACACCATTACTGGGGATCAGCTCTCATCTACTCTGCAGTGAGTTAAAAGCACAAATCCAAGCAAATGTACCAAGCAGTAGCTGGAGGAGATACCTTGAGATTCCTCAGATACCATGTGGAGGTTTGGGAACCTGGTAGTGCAGGTGTTCTGCACCAAATTCACTGAGATCCATGCACTCTAGCAGGGATATGCATTTGAAGTGTGTTCACTGCACCTCCCGGGGTTAAAGTGATGTCATAAAGTGTAACACATTAATTTAATTCTTATTTAATTCCTGGTTTTAAAATACTAATGGGAAATCTGACTGGAGATGATGAATTTTCACCAAAGCATGGTTACTTGTTTGAAGAATTTCAAATCCAGAGCTGATTTGTGTGAGTTTTGAAGCAGATGGTACAAACTTTTTGAGCACGATGGTGCTCCTCTGCTTAGGTGGACTCGCTGCTTAATGCATTCCTGGGGCCAGATGCTCTGTGGCTGAACGCATATGTGGGAGCTCTGGAGAGGCACCTGAGGGCCAAAGTGGGCCCTGCCATTTTCTGGTGAATGTTAGAGCTCATGCTGACTGGGATTGCCCATACAGGAGACTGAAGTCCTCTGTATATCCGCAGGCCAGGCATTGTACAGCCAGCTTCCTTGCACAGCCTTGCCCATCAGCTCAACCCTGGCCTGGAGCGACCACCCTCTCTAGAGGTGGTAAGTAACCTGCTCTTTCTGCTAGCCCAGTCTTGGTGCTCTCCTGGGGAGAGGCTGATGACTGCACACCATCTGGCAAGCAGGTGAACTCCCCCTTTCCACCTGCTGGGCAGCACTGCCAGTGCTGACTGCTGGAGGAGTCACCTCTCCAGTCCCACTGCTTCTTAGGGTAGGTGAAAGAGCAAGCAGGGCTCTGAAGAGGAGGAAATGCACTCCTCAGCCAAGCCACACTGCTGGAGGGTGGTGGCATCACAGATGGCTCAGTGCTGGTTGTGTTTCAGGCTAACAAAGGGGTATTACTAGTGATTGCTGACCCTATCTGGCCTTGAAGTGAAGAGAGAAATGAGAGGCCTGGTGTCTTCTGATGGAGAACCCTGGTGGTGCTGCTCTGAGAAGTCTTCAGCAGTTGGTTCATCAGTTGTCAGGCAATTGCTGAAGCATGAACAGAGCAGGTGCCTGAATGATGGGAAGATAAGCTTGCCCATGAAGAAAGGTTTGAAGGAGGAGCCCTGTGGAAATGGCCTGGTGGAAATGCAGGCTGCTGGCTAGCAATACCTATGAGGTTTCATCCCATTTTGATTGAAGTTCTTTTAGAATTCATTCCTGTGATGGCAAATTCTCATAAAGGAGGAATTAATGTAAATTGTGCATCCTTGGCATTTTGGCATCATGCCCACTAAGCTTTTTTTTTCCTATTGCCTAGATTTTTTAATGATGATTGAATTAGAAGCAGGCATCGAAATTCAGTTTGGAACAACTCGGGGAAACCAAAGTCTAAATGCAAATATTACAACCCAAATCTAAGATTTTAACAACTACAGATGACAAGGAAGGAGTTTTGTGTATCAAGTCAACCCAGAGCTTGCCTGTCACTCTGTACTGATGTATATATAACATATCCAGATTAAATGGCACAGGGTAGGAAATTACAGGAAGACATTTCAGACATTCCCCCAAACACTTAGTGAAGTGTCTGTGTTGTCTGCACTACTGTTCAGAAATGTGGTTCTGGATTTAGAACATGTGGCACACGAGGGTGTTGGCTGACCATAAACTAGCACTTCTAACCACCTTTTGAATTAATTAGTGGAGTATATTGGTTTGCTATGTTATAAAACAAACCACTGAAACATCAGATTAATCCTTTTTTTGACTTCATCCTAAGAGCTGTTTTAACTGGGCAAGTTTTCCAACTGGTGGTGGTCTCTGTCTCCACCATTGAGTTCCTTCTGGTGTTATTGTTTGAGCTTTGGGGTGAATTTACCCCCTCCCTGGTACTGGTGTGGAACAGAGGTGTCCTGTCAGCTGAACTGCTGAGCAGTGCTGAGGTGTTACTGAATCCAGGGGTAGTTCAGTATTCATGCATATGCAGTATGGTGTTAAAGAAATAGAAGTCTTTCATCATGTAAATAAAACCTGAGAGATTTTCACTCTTCCTGATGCAATCAGTTTGATCCCAGGGTTCCATTTATTAGCTGCTTCTCCACATCCTCTCCTGGGCAGAGGTCAAACATTGCAAAACCTGCCCTTTTTAAACAGGGAGTATAATACTCTTCCAGCAGCACTAAAGGAATACATTTTGTCCACGCCAAAATACAGTTTTTTTCCCCTCATGAAATTAAACAGACATTTGAAGTAAAAAATCATGTCTTCTGTCTATTTGTAGAACTATTCTCTCTTGGGCTTACACAGAGATTTGTTAGGTTAACCATCACCTTACATAACCTTTACTCCAGCTCTAAGGCAGATGGGAGAGGCTGAGTCCTGTCTCCTCTTCCCTATGAAGTAGGACTTCTGGTGTTTCAGTTCTTCTCCCAACTTGACAAAGGTGTAACTGACACTTATTTCTGATGGTTTAATTTGATAGAAATATTATAATATTATAATAATTATAATAAACTATAATAAGAAAAATCGTTTAATAGGAAACTAATCAAGGTGAATGGTAAGTTGGGTGCACAGCTTCAGGCAGGCATCACTGTATCAGTGCCATTCCAGGTCTGGAATTCTGGGAGACAGAAGGCATTTAGCATCTACTGACTTGGGTTCATGCTCCATCCTGAAGTCTGGAGGATTTACTTGCTGGCATCTGAAATGTGAATCTGGCCACACTTCCAGCCAGGAGCTCGATGGCCTCTGCCAAACCACTGGGGACTCAGAGCTACCACACAAATAAATCACCTTCTTTTTCTCCAGATCATTTTTCTGTCCTGGCACTGCCTTCCCTACACGAGTGTGACTCGATTGCCCGAGTGAGGGATTGTTCCCTGCAGAGAGGCTGAGACTGTAGAAAGTTTACCATGGCATGGAGCCTTTTTCTTGCTGTTGGAACTGCAAGGAAGCATACTCAGGAGCTTCAGAGGAGCTGATAATGTCTGCACAGAGGCCCAGCACCTTCAGCTGTTTCCTTACCTGGCATTTTTCAGATGGAGAAAACTTCCAGGCCTTCCCACCATGCCATGTTCTGTCCATGTTTCCTGGAAGAGCCAGGGTAGGATGCTGCTGAGCAGCAGGAGATTTACAAAGCCTTGCTCCTGGTGCCACGTGCCTGGCAGTGCAGCAGCAGGGACCCGTGGGGGCTGCTCTTACCTGGACCAGGTAACTCAGGTGCTGTTTCCAACTGGCTTTACCTTTGCAGTGGCAGTGCAGCTACAGGTCCCTCTCAACGTGCAGTGTGGATGGTGTTAGCCCAGTCCAAACACAGAACTGCCTCAAAGGATCACCATGTGGACAGAGAGAGCATGGTTCTTCAGGCAGGCCCTGGATGGACAGACAAGCACCTCAATTCCCATATCTGGGCTAGCTCACTTTTTAGGGAAATTGAAGATTGAGACCTCCCCATCCAGTCTGTTTTCTCATGCCTTTATCCCAAGGATTTCCCTTGTTGGTAATGGAATTTTTTACTCCTGATGCTTTGCCAGTGTCCTTTCCTAAACCTCTGATCAAGCCACTGCTGCCCAGTGGTGTTCAGAATGTGCAAAATCCTGCTCTGTTCACAGCACTCTGATCAGTTAAGCTGTTGGGGGGTTCATTTTCACCTCCAGCATAGATGTATAGAATATTTAGCATTGCTTGCTGAGGTAAAATTAGAGGGCAGTGACACCTTCTCATCACCTGGCCAGGTTTGGTGTGGACAGTCACATTTCAGCATGTTCACACTTGTTACCCACTCCCTGAATTCCTGATTCTTGATTCTGTGTAGTGGCTGCTGACATGGGGTGCTGGCAGAAGCCATGTCTGGCAGTTGTGCTTTGTGGATTGGATTGTGGTAGGCACAGCAGTGAGAAATCACTATTGCTGATCCAAGGACTAATCACTGCCTGATGGAGATAGATGGAATTGAGCATCACACTCAGCAACTCTATCTTTTATACCTCCAAAACACAAGGTAGATCCAGTTTGAACAGAAAATACTTACAAAAACCATCTACAGATTGTCTCCTTTTAACTCTAAGACTTGTAATTTCTCTGCTCTTCATGATTTACCAAAACAGTTATTAGAGTGATTTTTGTTCTTAATGTCAGTAGGCATCTCCTTAGGAATTCCTTCATTTTGCATGAAATATTCCTCACCACTCTCTCAGCTCAGGAAAGAATTTCTTCCTAAGTAAAGGATTTGTTCCTGAAGTAAAGAATTTCTTCAGTGCTGCAGCATGACTAGCCCAGAAAAGGGAGTGTCTTGCTCTTTAGACACAGGCAATGCTCTTAATGCTACCCTGACCTGAGAGGCATTCTTACATCCCATCCTTTGCTTTGGAAAGGGCATCACTTGGTAGAAGCTCAGAGGCTGATGTGGGTCAAGAGGTCCAAAGATATCCAAATATCCTAGAATTGTTGTTCACCAAAGCTCTGCATGCTTATTGAGGTTTGCAGCTTAATTGAACCCAAGACCTGGATTTCTCCTTTTCTCTGATTTTTCTTTACACATTATCTTTATAGCAGCTGCTAAAAATTTCTTGAGGCTTGATATTTTATTTAATTTCATTGAAGAGAAAGCAATTGTGATTGGGTTTTTTTTTCTGATCTGATTTATAATTATGTAGTACATCTGTGCAGTGTATTGTGTACTTCACCTTGTGTGTTTGATGTGCTGGCTGAAGTCAGTAAATGATGCTTTTCCCTCAAAATAGGGGCCTGCAGAAAGCTGATGGTTAACAGGATCTGCTCTGTTAGCACCAAGGCCTAAAGAGAACAGGTGAAAACTAAACCCCATCCCCTGAGGCCAGTAAAATAGCTGTTTGGTCCCCTGTGTGTAACCTCCTAATAACTTTACTGGGCAGCTTAAAGATCCCTTGGGGGCTTCTCTGCAAGAGCACTCCCTCTCTTTGTTCAGATTGCTTATTAAAAATGATTTTATAATGAAGTTGCCTCAAATAGCAGCTACTTTCCTACTTGTCCTTGAAGCACTGTTTGCCCTGGTGAAGAATCTGAAGACAACTATCTAGGGCTTTTCTCTTGTTCAAAACTTTTACTGAACTACTGATACACTTGATTTATTTTTTTTTTCCTCCCTGTGAGCCAAAGAAACCCTCTCCAGCAGCACCTTTAATTCCACTCTGAAGCCATCCCTTTGCAAAGTTGGGTTTGGGTGCCAGCATCATCAGACTGTCCCTTTTCCACCCTGACACACATCAGTGCCTTGTGGGGTGCCTGAGAGAGAACCAAGTGTTGCCTTCTGGTCGTGGTGCCAGAATTGCTGGGCACAGGGGGAAGATGAAGGCCTTGTCAAAGAAGGAACAGGGGAGGGGATGTTTTTCACACAGGAGATGTTCCTGGCTGGCTTGGGAGGAACAGAGCACAGAGTGACAGTGCTGTGTGGGTGGATTGGTGGATGGATGGATGGATGGATGGATGGATGGATGGATGGATGGATGGGTGGATGGATGGGTGGGTGGATGGATGGGTGGATGGATGCATGGATGCATGGATGGATGCATGGATGGCTTCCACCATCTGCATATAGCTGGGGATCTGGGGATGCTCTGGTGCTTCCTTACAGGTCTACAGCATTTTAGGGAAGCATTTTCTCTGTGGAAGTTCTGGGAGCTGTGAGAGAGCCTGGCCCTCTGCCCACTTGGAAGCAGATGTGGGTAGAGCATCACGAGATGCTTGTTTTGTGACCTGGCAGAAGAACTGCTCTGAGGTGAGGCGAGCCTGGTGCCTTCATCTTCTCCTGGCTATCCCAGAGCTGTGCTTCTGCCTGGCCCCAGCCCTTTGGCCCAGTTGGAAGGAACATTTTGTTTTCTCCAAGGCTGGCAGAAGAGGCAATTAAAGGCACTGCCCTGGAAGTTCCATGGGGAGCTGTCTATCAGCTGCACTGGAAGCTAATGTCAGGTCTGCTCTGAGTATATGGAGCAGCTTCTGTCTACATGGGATTTTTGGCTGTGACTGCTAATGATGGACTGACTTCACTGTCAGTTTTCTGGCAGATACCTTAAGATAGGGTTTTTTCTGTGCCTTTTATAGCAAAGTAGCATGCTAACGACAGCAAGGTAAAAAACTGCAACCAGATGATTAACTTAGGCAAAAGGCAGGCTGCTAAGCATTTGCAAAAGGTTAAATCTGGTGTTAAAATGTGTGTGTTTGTTGGATTAGAGTTCAGATACTTCTAATTACTGTCTTCATTAGATGAGGCAGAATAAAGGAAGCTGTCTCAGATTTTGCAAGGCTTTCTCTAGGGTAAGTCCCAACCTTTGCCATGCCTCTAACTCCTTTAATCAAAATTACAAATCCATCAATTCCAGTTCTGCCACGCTTGTTTTTTCTGCTCTGGCCTGGGGAAGCATGCAAGGTGGGCTGAGATATTCTCTTTTAAGTTGAAAAAAAACTATTTGGAGGCCTGTGTTTCAAGGAATGATGAAGTGTTGGGAGAAGTTTCAGCCCTGAGAACAGTACGTTCTGTCAGTGTGCTTGATGGATATTGAGAGGTTGTGGATGTGACTCAAAAATAAATCTCTGCTCTTTGTGGATGGGGGAAGTAAATACACTGGGAGTATCTGCAACTGTTCTCTGACACCCAAGTCTAGCCTTAGAACTCCCTAGAAAGTTGTTCTTGCACCTTTTGTATGCAGCTCTTCTGTTCATTCCCGAGGCCATTTTTGTGATGTTAGAAATACTGAATGAAGTCATGACCACCCCTTATGAGGAGCATTGATCTGAGCCCTGGTGCAGCTGCTCTGAGGATTCCTATTGGCTGAAACAGGCTTTGATCAGCCTGAAAACACACTCCCTGTTCCTGCTGCTGTTTTAAAGTCTTCTGCTTTCAGAACTCTCACAGTTTTAGTGTTGGATGAAGTGAAAGCTTCCAGCTTGATCTGAACAGCCATCCCCAGCTGTTGGTGTGGTTGTTGGTTACAGCAGAGACCTGTTTTCTTGGCTGAATGTCAGCTGCAAAATGGGAAACTTCCCACACTCCTGAGACTAGAATCCAACTCTGAGAGCAGTGGAAGTGACTCTTGACAAAGTCACTAAGTTATATATATATTTTTTTTTTATTTATTTTTTTTCCAGTTTCTGAGCATCTTGGGCACCAGAAAAAAATTGACAATGAGATTTCTCCAAACCTACTTCTGCATTCTGGGTGTTTTTCAGTGCAAACAATGCAGTGTCACTGCTCATTACTTCTTTTTTTTTTTTTTTTACATGTTCTTTAATACATTACTTAGCACAGTGTAAGTGCAGGCAGCACTTCTCACACAGAGAAATACCAATAATACCAGTTCACTGGAAGCCTTTTGACTACATCCAGTAGTTTCCCAAGAAATACCTGTGCTTGCTAAACAAGACTTGCCCAAGACTTCAGTTTGATTTGTTCCC
This sequence comes from Ceyx cyanopectus, assembly GCA_013401355.1. Classification (NCBI taxonomy): domain Eukaryota; kingdom Metazoa; phylum Chordata; class Aves; order Coraciiformes; family Alcedinidae; genus Ceyx; species Ceyx cyanopectus. Next base: position 115,680 of record VYZU01009401.1, read on the forward strand.
TTCCTTAAAGTCACCTCAGCCTTGCACAGAAAGGGGAGTCTCCAACCCTGTGGATGAATTGCTACCAAGCACAGCATGCTATTGGGATTAAACTAGGATTCAGACATGATCTTCAGGCCTGGCTGAGCATTTGTTCCAAGATCAATAGTCAGTGTTTTCCCAAAGTGAGTGGTTTATTCCCACGGGATGTATTGCTGCTGCTACTTTGCACATGCTGAGAATTATCTGCCCCGAGAGCTTTCTGCTCATCTGCATTTCCATTCATGGCATTGCTACTTTCAACACAATATTGCATTTCTGGTGTAGAAATGCTGAACTCTAATGATTCCAGAGCAAGGTCAGTCATGTGGACTTCTCCAGGGTTGGATCTGCACCCAAACCAGCACTTTTAGGATCTGAATTTTGCAGCCAGTGGCCGATTCCATCGTTCATGGAGGCTCTTTTAGTGGACAGTGTACTGCTGTCCTTGTGCAGTCACCATCCTCAAACAACTCTTGAGCCTGAAAAGAGCTTTTTAATGTGTGTTGATGTCTGACCTTGGTAGGACTGTGAAAATCCTGGAAGGGTTTTTGCAGCCTTTCTCTGGGAAGCTGACCCTGGCATGGTTTGAATGCTGTTCTCCCAGCTGGTAAGATGTTTCATGCAGACAACATAGAAGGCAGCTTTGTATGCCAGACCATGTAGGCACTTGGACTCATACTGAACAGATTGTTCTTAATCTTATCACCAAACAGTTGCTGTTATTTGTAAAGCTCTTATTTTAAAACCAGTTTTGCTGGTAAGAGTTTTTCCCCCTCTAATTCTCCTGATGATGAAGTATGGTAATTAATGCTTACCTAAATAGCACCAAAAAACCCTCAAAGGGAACTGTGGGTCAGTCAGAACAACTAACATTTGTGTTTGGAAAGCAGGAACAGAAATAAATGACTCCAAAACTACATCGAATCCTGATGGAATTTGGGATACAGGGTTCTTCAAATTTAACTTCCTTTTTCTTCCTAACAGTTGAATAATTTTGAGATCTACTGACCAAATGCTGGGGGTTTGTGTGTACTGGTGAACTGGGGGGGTGTGGGCAGCAGGCAGTGCACACAGCTTGTCAGAATGTGGCCAGATAGAGTTAAGCAGGAGTTAACATGGAGCCCAGTGTGATTTTTGCATGGGGGAGCAGCTGAATTTCCTGTTGGTTTTGAAAACAAAAGCACACCCTATTTCTGCAATGCCATCATGATTTCCTTTCAATCCAGCCATGCACTCCCCAAGCCTAGTTTCAACATGCACGGGTGGCATGGACAGTTCTGCTTCTTAGACCACACTGAAATAAGCAGCACAAGATTGAAAGAACTTTTTTTTTCCTTCCTAAAAAAGTTTTGTACATGTGGAAAGAGTCAGTGTTAGGTAGAAAAATCCCATCCTTTGGTCTGGAGAGCTTTGAATTGCAGTGAATATCCCTTGGTACTTTTTCTCTTGCTAGTATAAGACACTATAGTTGCAGAGCCTACATTTGGTCTTTCACCCCAGTGCAGTCACCTTGCCTGAAGTGACTGGGGTTGGATTCCCTGCTCACTTGCACATCTCCCCTAAAGCCAAGTTAGGGGTTTAAGGTTTGCAGCTGGGAGCTGAGGAATCTTCCTGTCTTAACCATCAACAGTGAAATTCCTAACTGGAATGGAAGCAGAGCTGAGCTTTCCATGAGCTGCTGTAGAAAATAGAAGCTATGGAGCAGGAAGCCTTGGCAGAGTGGGTGTCAAAAGGAAGATTTCTGAGACCCTGGTCTGTCTGCTTTGGCTTCCCCTGCATGTAGGATAGCTTCTTATTCAGGGTAGCATCAAGCAGCAGTTGGGAGCTGCAGCAGTGTGACTTGCTGTGACTAGGCACACCCTCAAAGCTATTTCCTCTGTTTTCTGTTTCTTTTTTCTCTTTTTTTAATTTTTTTTTTGAGGTGTTTATCAGTGGCTTCAAAAGGCAGTTCACAACAGTGGTGGTGTTCTTGCAGTCTTCTGGAAATTCAAATTAGGCTTTATTTAATCTCGATGCAACAGGGGCAGGGAAACCTCTGGTTTCAAAAAGCCAGTATATGACTAAAGCCATTTAGTGATTTCCTTTGAGATATAGTCATCAGTTGATAACCATCCTTCCCACCAGTGTTTGTCTAAAGAACTGTTTCCTTATCTGTGTTGCTGTTACCTAACTGATATGTAGGTGTGATATTCGCTGGCTGAAAAGACAACTTCTTTTTCAGATAAGACACATTTCCTGTTTAAACTCTTCACATTTCTTTCATTCTGACCCCTTTTTCCCTTTCCCTCCCCATCCAGTGCTGGCTTACTCCAGATTTATGGTCCTTGAAGTAAAAGTGGAAGTCAAAGGATCAGGCAAGAAGACAGTTTTACATGCTGCATGGGGACAGAAGGTGCTAAAGGCTGGCTCAAAATAATTCTCCTCTTCGACAGAGCTTTTGATATTTCAAAAAAGAATTTCATTAAAACAGTCTTAGTTCTTTTTCTGCACTTTTTAGGAGGAAGGGAGGAAAACTGCTTGTTAACTGAAAAGAAGAGTTGAGTAGATGGGATGGTGATGACTTCATGATCTGCCCCACAACCAAGGTGGTTTGGGTGCTTCAACCTTGAATTCCCTTGTCCTGTTAACATGAGTCCACCACCTGACAGCTGTTTGAGAGGAGATGCTGCTGTGAAACCCTGCCCTCCATGAGGCAGTGATGTATATTCCTCTGGAACACTTCATCTTTGACAAGCAAACAACGTTGTCACCAAAAAATCCCCAGCCATCTCTAACAGGGAACCTTCAAAAGTGGTCCAGAGGACCTTGAAAAGTGATCCAGAGGACCTTGACTTGGGAAGGAAGAGTTTGTGAATTTATTAGTATTCTTTGTGAAGCCTAATACCTGGATGTCCCAGTGTGCCAAGAAAACTCCCCAACCCAACCACACCCCTTAATTCAGTAAGCTAGTTCTGACAGACAAACCCCAAAACAAGCATTCTCTTGATTGGGTTAGCTTGTTTCTGGATAATAAAGGCAGGAGAAGTTGTTAATTGACTGCTGAAGTAGTTTCAGCTCAGGTTAGTCTTTCCTGCTTTTAGCCTCCAGATTTTTCCAGCTGGTGATCACTGCCACAGTTTAATGCACAGCCCCTCTGATGGGTTTATGTGCTCACTCTGTATTTGCTTCCAAATAGTTGAGAGGTTCTTTTTCTGTTATGATTGTTGCTATTCTTAGAGCTGCAGAGAGGCAGAAGGAGAGGGAAAGGAGAAGGAGCAAAGAGTGAGCAGAGGTTGTAGGTACTATTTACCTACAAGTTGTTTGCCAGTTGATATATATGCATCTCTTAGGTAAGAAGAGAAGCAGAAGCTTCAGCTGAAGTAGGTTGTCAAGCTGTGAATGGGAACTGGAATAAAACAGTGACAAATTCTGACTTTGAGCCATGAAAGCTCTTAAACTCTGTTTCCTTCCAGAGAGATCATAACTCACCAGCACTAACTCCATGCACCAGGCTCTGCCCACCCAGTGTACAAGCTCAGAGCACAAGTGCTTAGCTGCTTTCAACAAAGCACTTGGAGGAAAGTTCCTGGAGGGATCTGAATGCCAGAGCAACTACTCATTTCAACGTGCTGCTGTCCATACTCAGCATGTCCTATTCACCATAAAAAAAAACACCTTTAAGGGCTTCACTTCTTTAATTGCTGCACTCTGGATTTTCCTCATTTTCACCCTCTTATTTATACAGCTGTTAACTTCAGTAAGGAAAGAAACTAGGATCTTCTGAGACTTATTAGCTAATGAGTTCAGATTGTTCTCCCAAACAGTGTTAGCTGGCTGTTCTGCATTATCAAATGCACCACTTGGTGCTTTTAAATAGATTTCCAAAAACATGTTTATAACAGATTTCAAAAGAGGCAAAAAGAATTGTATTAGCTGTTGTATTCCACCTGTCATTGGTTATTTCATAGAAACATGCTTTCTAAACCTCTGTTTTGCAGATGTGTTCCTCTTGTGTGTGTGTGTGCTTAGTGTTGAGAAAACTATTTCCATTTCATTTCAAGCCATGTGTTTTCATGGAAACAGACCATCTCTAACACATTGTATTTCCATGAAAACACAAGCTTATTAAATGTCAAACAGTTTGTTTTCATGGCAGTCATCTCAAAATTGGCACATGCATTGTGTCAGTATTTTTTCTGATGTAGGCTTAAAACTGTCCAGATTGTCTGTGCTCAGACTTGAAAAGGTCTGAAGTCTCTCAGATGGAGGAGGAGAAATTAGTCTTTTGTCAATTAGCAGGTCATTGAAAGCTTTTTAGTCTGAGGATCCTCAGCTATATAAGCTGATAAAAAAAAAAGTCCTGTGGCAGGTGGGCAGGGCATGGAATGAGATGGAGTTTAGCAGTAAGTGATCCTTGTTGTGCAGAAACTGTCCTCACACCAAAGTGTCATTGCTCTGCTGCCAGGTGTGGAGGGCACCAGGCTGTGAAAGATGGACAGAATGTGTTGCATGTGGAACAGAGACAGTCAATGGGCATAGTGAAGAGAATCCTATCTGTGGTCATAGTGAAGAGAATCCTATCTTCACTGACTGAGATAAATATCTGTATTTCTAGAAAAGCCCTTTAGCCCTCCTGCCCCCCTCCTCCTGACACTTCAGAAGAAGCCCACCACAGTACTGCCCTACTGATCTTGACATTTGCTATATACATGGGCTCAAATGAAAATAAATTTGGTTTCCATCATGTTGTGCTATATTAGTATCAACTGATGTTAATCAAATAGGACTCTAGAAATGGCTCACTCTGCAAGGGCAGAAATTTTCAGAACCAATTTACAGGTACAAGTGCAGTTGTATATATTACCCTATCACATTAGGGAGAAAATGGTTGTTCAGTTTATTATTTATCTATAAGGAAAACATATGGATATTTTACATAGACAGTTCAACTCTGTTTCCTCTTCTTGTGATTGTAGAGAAGACCATAATACATCTCTCTACAATGAATTTTCACTGTGTGATTAAGTAACTGGTTTGGTTTGAATCCTGGTGGATGGGGTTTAAATTCACATCACATCACACATGCAGCATCCTTCAATATATTTAAATCTGTTGGGTGGTTGTTTCTTTAATTCAGCAAAGGAGCATTCTCATTGTTGGGAAGGGTGGTAGCACTTGGCTGTCAGTAGCACAGAAGCTCTAAGCTGCTTACCCAGTTTGCCCAGTCACCTGCCCATCCCTCAGCCTCATCCCCCATCCTGATGGGCCCTGCTGGTGCTCACATGAGCACCTGAAACTGCCAGAAAAGCCACTTTCCTGGTCAGCCCTCTGAGGCTGCTGGAAATCCCTTTGTAGGCCCATGGTTCTTCTCTTTCCAGATCAATGCAGAGCTCTGTTCCTTCATGAGCATCACTTGCACACACCTTCCTCAGCTGTCTCACAGCTCAAAGTGGAGCTGGTTCAGCCATCCACTGCTGACAGCTCAGGGACCCATGGCATCCCTCAGGCCACGTGCTGGTTGGTTGTTGTTACACATCAAGGCAGAGCAGAGAGTAAATGGTCCCCTCCAGGTTCAGGTGACTGAAAGGGGTGTTTGATTATCAGCAAGGAGTAGAGAATGTTGAGAGACATTGACCTCAACAGGCAGTTTTCATTTCAGCTTCCCTCTAGACACAGCACGGGAGCCCAGCTGTAGTTCTGCTGCACTGGTGATGCTGCTTTGGAGAGCTGACTGGTGTGTACAGGGGTGAACCTCTCATTTCAGCCTTTCAAATTAAAGGATGAAACCCATACAGGTGGTACTGAGCCATGGTGTCACCAACTTTGTGCCACTTACACTCTGTACTGTGATGAGTTTTTTCACTAGAACAATTTTCTGATTAATTTCCCCTGAATAGTTTTTCTTTCTGTGTTGTATCTTACATTAAGTGTGGCAGAAGGAAATGATAGATTGCACAGTCCAGAGGAATATTGATTGGACACGTGTCAATATCTGGTGTTTATTAATGGTGATACACTCTGTGCAAACTTCACAGTAGTTGTTTGTCATTTATTCACAGCTGAGTGTGAGCTCAGCTGAGGGGAAAGGCTCCAGTCTGGAATACTAAAAGCAGGTCTCCTCTCCCAAGCTCTGCAGGTGAAAGGAAACACTTGTACACAGCAGAGCTGTTGACACAGAGGATCTGATGTGCACACTGTACCTGCTGCAGGGTTGGTGTGTTTGTTCAGAGCAGAGGTGCTCTGGTCTCATGAAGCATTGCTTCATATCTGAGTGCACCTTTCAATCCAGGTTCAGTGGAAAGGATTCCTGTTTGTGCACTCTGAGGCAAACCAAAACAGTGAAGTAATGGGAGAGCTGCTTCAAAAGCACACTGCTGGGCTGAACTGCATTGGCTGCTGAGAGGCCTGCTAGAGCTGCCAGTGTGACTGCTGAATGGGAGAAGACATTTCCTAGCCAGGCAGTGCTTGCAGCACCAGCTCTGCCAAGCTGCCTGTGCAAAGTCTCCTGCTTTCCTTCAGCCTCTCTGCAGTGCTCTCCACCAGTGCTGCCCATCTCAGTCACGTCATGGTGGCAGCTGGCTCCTTCCCTGCTCCAGAAGCCTCCTGCCTGCACAGATGCTTTTTCCAGCACAGCTTTGGGAAAGGATGTGGCTTTCCAGAAGGCTGAGCTGCTCCTTCATTGCACTGTAGAATGAATGGCTGCTGAGGGGTGATCACATTAATCTTCTAGCACTGCCCCTGTTGAGAAGAACTGATGACTGGAGAATGCTCTTTACACTGTTTCTCAGTTTGTAAAGGAAAGTCAGACTGATCTTCCATAGTTTCTTCCTATTTTTTTATAGCATATCCAGTATAAGGACCTGGAATTCACTCGAGTAGGTAAAGAAATGCTAGAATCATTAATATTGCCATAGAGAAAACATTTACTGGGGGTGAGAGAGGATGTTGTATCCCCTAAACATTATGAAAATGGTCACTGAAATGCAACTTTAATGCTCTTCTGTATTGTTTTTGTATGGACTTTGCATCCAAAATCTCACTCTGGCATATGTTACTCATAGCCATGAAGAGGTAAACAAGGAGGTGTTCTACAAAGAGTTTCCATACACAATCCAATTCTTTTGCAGGTATCCAGGTGAGACCTTTTCCTTGTCATTATCTATGCACATACAGTCTGATCCAGAGCTTTTTGGGGCAGTTTAATGTACTGCAGTAAAGCTTTCACTACCTTGGCTTACTCACTTGAAGTGAGCCCTAGTAAATACTGACATGGTGTGGTTCATTACAGTGCTGACCATGTGTTGCATGGCTGAGTAGCTGGAAAAAGAACACCAAAAATACTACAAAAAAAACCCAAAGCCCCACCCCAAAGTGATAATTAGCTGCTAGAAGATGACAGTTTCTTTCCTATTGGAATAGATGGGGTTTCATTAGGTGCTGGGCTCAACCTACGCCTGGCAGTTGCTCCTTGCAGTTGTCTCTTGTATTTGGAACAGCTCAGCAATCTCTAGTTCCATCATTCTTGGTGAGCTAAAAAAAATGTTCCTACCCTTCTTCTTTTTTATTTTTTTTTCTAGAATAAAAGCATAGAAGTGGGGCTTCAGAATCTGCTCAGATTCTAGGAAGGACATGTTTGCCTCTGAGTCACTGCTCTGCGTCAGTGCCACAGTCAGTCTCCACAGTCAGCTTTATTTCTTCACCCCAAAAGACTCTAATATTATATTTATCACATAAAAGACTAATATTATCAGGCTTTGGTTATTTATGTTTAGGTAATCATAACTTGGGCATTTCTTTGGAAGGTTTAATCTAAACATTGCAGTATTTCTCTGTCATTACTTTAATAGCTCTATTTGTTTGCACTAATAAGTGTTTCCTTTTCCTCCAGCTCTTTATCCTCAATGGAGAGGGGAAGCCCAAGAAAGGTTTTTTCTCAGAATTCCAATATATTCTATTTACCTAAACATAAATAACCAAAGCCTGATAATATTAGTCTTTTATGTGATAAATATAATATTAGAGTCTTTTGGGGTGAAGAAATAAAGCTGACTGTGGAGACTGACTGTGGCACTGACGCAGAGCAGTGACTCAGAGGCAAACATGTCCTTCCTAGAATCTGAGCAGATTCTGAAGCCCCACTTCTATGCTTTTATTCTAGAAAAAAAAATAAAAAAGAAGAAGGGTAGGAACATTTTTTTTAGCTCACCAAGAATGATGGAACTAGAGATTGCTGAGCTGTTCCAAATACAAGAGACAACTGCAAGGAGCAACTGCCAGGCGTAGGTTGAGCCCAGCACCTAATGAAACCCCATCTATTCCAATAGGAAAGAAACTGTCATCTTCTAGCAGCTAATTATCACTTTGGGGTGGGGCTTTGGGTTTTTTTTGTAGTATNGGGTGCACCAGAAATAGGCAGATTTTAATTTTTTTTTTCATCTAATAGAATTTTAATCAATATGTTATTAAGATTTTTAACTCCTTAGTGCAGTGTTTCTGAATCTCTCCATGTATTCCTCAACAGGGAAAAAAAAAAAGCCACAGTTCCTTTGTTTTTCAGTATAATTTGATAGTTGAAGGGGAAGATGGTAAATAAAGCTTAAAGAATTCCAGTAAACAGATACATTGCAAACTCTTCTTGTTAAAATGACTAAGATTTTCATTAAAAATGAGAGACATAAAAAAAAAATAATTATTTTGTAGGCCACTGCCAGTGATTGTGACTCAGGTCCTAATTCTGCTTTGGTGCTGACACACCCCAAGTTTCTGTGTAGTGTTATTTCTGTTATTTTACTATGAGTACTCTTGTTTTAAATGTTTTCCTAGGACCCTGTCACGTGCCTTGCCATAGTCTCTAGCCCAGCAGGGTGAGTAACACTTGGGCAATGGGGTGGGTTTTTTTTTGGTTGTAGAGTGTTAGTGATTCCAAAAGTATTTGAATGCCATTAACAATTACCTGCTGCAAATGTGTTTATTTCTGGGGGAAAGAATCACAGCTTGGCTTACTAAACACAGTCTCATTTGCTTACTAATAAGCGTTATAAACCACTACTCTGATCTTGGGTCTGGCAGCTCAGTTCTCCAAGAGCCTCTCAGTAATTAGCTGTACTGGCACACGTAGGCCATTGGTTTCCATCCATCAGCCAAAGGATTGCTAGAGAAGTGTTCTGCCTCCAGTACAGTAGAGAAAAAGAGATTTTACACAGGGGCAAGAGCCTCAGTCTGACTTGGGTCATCAGCTCTTTGCTGCATGATTGAGGATTCCAAGATTGTAGTTTTCAAATTAAATCTTGAAAAAAAAAAAAATTAAATTTTTTTTAATTGCCATTATAGGCAAATGGAAGAATAATCAAGACACACAGCACATCTCTGGGGCACTAATCATTACAGTTGTTGACCAGTGTTCTGAAATTGTCATTAACATTTTCTTTCACTCCTTATCAGCACATGGTGTTCAGCCCATTTGAAGACTGATGTGATGGGCTGCTAAATAAAGGAGCCATAACTTAGATGAAAATNAAAAGACTCTAATATTATATTTATCACATAAAAGACTAATATTATCAGGCTTTGGTTATTTATGTTTAGGTAATCATAACTTGGGCATTTCTTTGGAAGGTTTAATCTAAACATTGCAGTATTTCTCTGTCATTACTTTAATAGCTCTATTTGTTTGCACTAATAAGTGTTTCCTTTTCCTCCAGCTCTTTATCCTCAATGGAGAGGGGAAGCCCAAGAAAGGTTTTTTCTCAGAATTCCAATATATTCTATTTACCTAGTTTTCTTCTTAATTCTTCCATGCAGACATGTTACTCATGTGAATGAGAGGGGCTGGTGGACATGACCCTGTAGTGATGTAACTATGGCAGTCTGTGGGTTTGTTCTTTACATTTGAATTTTTAATGTTCTGTTTTAGTTTTGTTTAAAACTGTATTTTAAAGAATTGAAGCATTGTCAAGACCTTCATCCTGGAAAGGTGGTGTTTTGTCTGGGAAGGCACTAACAACAAAGGTTGGTGCAACTGAGAGTTTTGTTTTTCATTCCTTGACTTACCCAAGCCAGTGCAGGCAGACCTTCAATTTATGTTGCTAGCATGGAGATCCAGCCACAAGAACTGCTCTGTAATCTCCTTTTAAACAGTGTTTTTCATCCACCTGTAATGAAGGGTGCTGGTTTATATTGCTGCCCATTCATCATTCCTCAGACACCTGCTGCCTCAGTCAGTTACTTCTTCAATCTTCGTTAACCTGCCGATGTGGTTCTGTTCTCCTTTCCTCCTTGCTGAACCTTCCCTCCCCACTCCCAGCTCTCCAGGGGAGTGCAGTCACCTGTGAGCACACACTGGTGGATTTTAACACCTTGGTGATGCTTGGAGCAGTGGGTTTTCCCCACATCCTCATGAGCTGAGCTGAGCTGGACTCCTCATTCCTGCTCGTGGATCTGCTCCGTGCTTTCCCTCCCCGGGTCAGCACTGAGCACTGCTCTCCAATGCATTCTGCACTCAAGAATGGAACAATTAGCCACAAACTCTGAAGCTCTGGCAGATGATTAATCAAAGAAAGAAAAAAAACCCCACAACTTTGGCTGATAGTGCTACTCTATGAGTTATGAGCTGGCTGTGAGCATGGGAATACTCCTATTGTCCCTGCACAGACAGCCCATCCTTCCTTGGCTTGGGTGCACCAGAAATAGGCAGATTTTAATTTTTTTTTTCATCTAATAGAATTTTAATCAATATGTTATTAAGATTTTTAACTCCTTAGTGCAGTGTTTCTGAATCTCTCCATGTATTCCTCAACAGGGAAAAAAAAAAAGCCACAGTTCCTTTGTTTTTCAGTATAATTTGATAGTTGAAGGGGAAGATGGTAAATAAAGCTTAAAGAATTCCAGTAAACAGATACATTGCAAACTCTTCTTGTTAAAATGACTAAGATTTTCATTAAAAATGAGAGACATAAAAAAAAAATAATTATTTTGTAGGCCACTGCCAGTGATTGTGACTCAGGTCCTAATTCTGCTTTGGTGCTGACACACCCCAAGTTTCTGTGTAGTGTTATTTCTGTTATTTTACTATGAGTACTCTTGTTTTAAATGTTTTCCTAGGACCCTGTCACGTGCCTTGCCATAGTCTCTAGCCCAGCAGGGTGAGTAACACTTGGGCAATGGGGTGGGTTTTTTTTTGGTTGTAGAGTGTTAGTGATTCCAAAAGTATTTGAATGCCATTAACAATTACCTGCTGCAAATGTGTTTATTTCTGGGGGAAAGAATCACAGCTTGGCTTACTAAACACAGTCTCATTTGCTTACTAATAAGCGTTATAAACCACTACTCTGATCTTGGGTCTGGCAGCTCAGTTCTCCAAGAGCCTCTCAGTAATTAGCTGTACTGGCACACGTAGGCCATTGGTTTCCATCCATCAGCCAAAGGATTGCTAGAGAAGTGTTCTGCCTCCAGTACAGTAGAGAAAAAGAGATTTTACACAGGGGCAAGAGCCTCAGTCTGACTTGGTCATCAGCTCTTTGCTGCATGATTGAGGATTCCAAGATTGTAGTTTTCAAATTAAATCTTGAAAAAAAAAAAAATTAAATTTTTTTTAATTGCCATTATAGGCAAATGGAAGAATAATCAAGACACACAGCACATCTCTGGGGCACTAATCATTACAGTTGTTGACCAGTGTTCTGAAATTGTCATTAACATTTTCTTTCACTCCTTATCAGCACATGGTGTTCAGCCCATTTGAAGACTGATGTGATGGGCTGCTAAATAAAGGAGCCATAACTTAGATGAAAATTCATTGTGAAGAGGTCTGTGTGGGTCCTCGGTGTTTAAATTGATTTCCAACTCATACTCCACGTGAACAACTGAAAGGGTTAATTTAAGGGGCTCATTGCTGTCTATCAAAAAAAAACCAAAAAAAGTAGTAAAATTAAGAATAAATTAAAATATAATTTGCAGTCTTGGCATCAGGACAGTCTCCTGTGCTGTGCATCCCTCCCTCTGAGAGGCAGCGCTGCATTTGTTCCCAGACCTGGTCCCACTTGCCTCCCTGCTGCTGATTTTTCACTTCTGCTACTGGCAGCATCAGTAAATAGGGGGAGTTCTGGTGTTTTCAGCTAATTGGAATTTCTGTGGGCCAAAGCAGCCCCTGCTGACACTTCACCGTAACTGCTTTGCTTTCCCTTGGCAGGTTTTTCTGGTGTAGATGTCCAGGCTATAATGCTCTGCTGTTGGAGAGAGCTTTAATTGAAACTGCTTTCAGCAGCAACAAGCCATGTTGATTGATGATGATGCTTAATGTGTTTTCTGTGTGTTCATGCTAACAATTTCCAATCAGAACCTGCTTTTCTACTGCATTGCTCACACTTTGCTGTAGAAAAAGTTTCCCTCTCCTTTGCTATAGCACTTAAGCAGATACTTTTCAATGTGTGCCTTCCCCTCTAGTGGAATCTAGGCTTGTCCATACTAATAGCTGCTTCAGGAGATAGAAAAGTGAGTTTGGAAAGGAGCTCTTCCCTCTCTCTTCCTCATTTGAAAGCCTTTGACATTATTCTTTATATAGAAGATAGTCCTATTTGTAATTATTATTAAGAAGAATATTTTCAGTGCAGAAGGGCAGGACAAAAAGAAGTGTCAAAAGGAGTATTCTTTGGTTTTCAGGAAGGAGCCTCAGTGCTGCAGACCTTTGTGATTTGCTCAAGACTTTCTACATTGGGATTGCTTGATGCTTCATGAAAGTTGCCCCTGGACTTCCATACACTAGCACTGAGCAGCTCCCTGGATCACTGGTGAATGCTGTGCTGCTCTTACTGCTGGTTGAAACCCTGGGTGTGTGGTGACACGTGCTTGGGTTTGAGAGGCACAGATCTGGAGGCTGTGCTTCTCTCTTGATACCTGAAGGGAGCTGCTGGGTGCAGAAAGCAGCGTGGCCATGCTCTACTCAGCCCCCTGGAATGGAGAGCTGCTGAAAGCTGGGAGTGTCCCAGCAAAATCAGCTCTGGCAGTGCAAAGCTTTTGGAGTATAAATCGACTACATCTCTTTCTTTAAATGAAAGCTTGCTTTATACAGCACCATGTGACAGAATAGGCCTGATTGGGTTTTCATTTCTATTTTTTTAAAACCTTCAGCAGTCACCTTTAAGAATCTGACCCTTATTCTTTCTGCTAGGGAGATAATTACTCTCAATTGCTATCCCTAGAACTAGTTATTGAATGCTACATAATAAACAGAAGTAGGGCAGGTGGATAAGAACAATGCACAGGTGGGTAAGAAGACTTCATTCAGTGAGGAGATAATGAGCATGAGAACTTGTTTGTCTCAATACCACCCTTGCATCCTCTCCAGAGAACTCCAGCATTGTCACTCTTCTTCCTCACTCAGTTTTTCCACTTGTCAAGTGGTTGCAAAGGGAAGAGAGGTGGCCTTGGCAGTAAGAGAAGCAGGCAGAAGAGAAACCTCCCTCTCTTCCATCCTAAACATTACTTTCTTACATGCTACTGTGCACTCTCCCAGAGCAGGCTGATTCTGCAGGCAGTCATCACTGCTTTGCTGTTCCCAGTTTATTATTATTAACCACACTGCATCAAATTGAAGCCTTGGAGGTGAAGACAGAATGGATTCTTGATACATCACTTTATATGATGGTAGCGCTCAGAGAGAAAGCAACTGTCCTAGCCTTGACATCTGCATTGAGCAGCTGTGTTTTCTAGCTCTCTACCTCAGTGATATGGTCCTAAGAGAGTACCCCCAGGAGAAGGGTGAGGAGCACTGCTGTGGAGCTGCAGCCCATATGCAAGTGTTTCTTTGCCTGGCTTCACTCTCAGAGATGGAGCACATCTGTATTGTTGAAGGCAGCACTGGGTGACTAGTGTGAGATCTCCCTGGTGTGAGGTTGGTGTTGTGTAAAGTCATAGCAGGAGAGGCAAATGAGTCAGTGACAGGAACTACTGAAGATAAACAGAGAGCCAGGCAGGGTTCTGTGTTTTGTTAACCTGGCTGACACACAGAAAGGAAATGGAGTCTGAAGGTTTCTGGCTTGTCAAGTCAAGTGTTAGTCACTTAGAAATTGCAAAATTTAAGTTAGTAGTGTGGTTTCTGATACTCTGAACATGACTTGACTTTTTAGAATGTCCTGTGTGAACTGGAATCCAAACGAAGGGAGAAACTGAGCAGCTGAACTCCCGAGTTCTGTTGTGATCTGAGCACCTGTCTTCCTTAGGCTTTTATGAAAGCTTCAGCCTTCATCTTTCAGAGGCTGTTTAACACTCCCCATGGCAGAAGCCAGGCAGAGCAGCTTCCAGCTCGAGCTGTGGCAGGAACACTGTGCAAACCATTAGCTAATGCAGGCACGTACAGGCCAGCAGCCGTTCCAGCTCCTCTGCCAGAAAGCTGATCAGAACGGATCTGGCCATCAGCTTGTCTCTGACTTGGGCAAGGGCACAGCTAAATACCAGTTGTCTCATGTCCACTGGCTGTAAATTGGAGGTATTAAAGCAGCAGTGCCAGGAGAAAGTTTGATTTCTTCTGGGTTTGTAGTCGGAGAGTGAGACACGAGAATTGCAGAAGCCAGCCGTGGGCTGTGTGTGTTTTTCTTAAGTGGGCTGGATGTGCCTGTTTGTTTGGAGGGGAAAAACAGAATTCCAAGTGCTATCTTTCCTACTGTAGAGCAGGAAAAAGTGGAGAAATGCTGTCACACCCAACCCCACCCAGTGCAGGGAACCTGTCATAGGTGCATCTCCACCGTGTTTGTAGCATCCTTTTGCCCCAGGCAAGTGATGGACTTGGAGTGGGAGTTAGTTTGATCTCCCTAAGGGTCTTGGAAAAGCATGCCTCTGGCCTGGTGCTCCCCTGACTCATCACCTATCACACCTTGACCCTTGAAGACAGGGAGCCAAAATGAGATCCTGCTCTGGCAGGAGGGTTGGACTAGATGATCTTCTAGGTCCCTTCCAACCCCTCACATTCTGTGATTCTGAGAGGTGCTGTTCAAGAAGCAGGAGTCAGCAGTGCCAGTTTGAATGTGGCAGAACACAGAACTACTCCATAAAAATCAAAATGAAGCATGAAACAACCATCAGCTGTTAGAGGCCTCCTTGCTGCATGGACTCTGGAGTGTATTATCCAGGTGTGGAGTGTATTATCCAGGTCCGTGCTACCTGGGACACAAGAGGCACTTGGAAGTCAGTGTTTGCCTGGAGTTCTTTCCCAGCTGAGACACAGACCTCTTGAATTACCAGTTTCTGCATGTTGCCTGGGTGGCAGTTGCCCTTCTGATGTGCAGAAACCATTATGTCCTGCAGCTGAGCAGCTGCAGAAGGGAGAAAGCAGAAATGTTGGTGTGCACCCTTCCAGAGAGAATGTTTCCAGAAAGCTGACAGGCAGCCTCAAACAATATTGTCCATCAGACTGATGCCAGCAATGCTGTAGCAGCTGGAAGGGTTTGCTTTCCTTCTGGATAAAGTGCCCAAGAAGGTGCTTTCTGCCAGTTCTATTGCATGGCTGACAGCAGAGCTAAGAAATGAGCTTTTTTCATCAAACTCTGTCATCATATTATTCATGGATAACAAGAGTCCAAGTGGTACTGGTAGTGTCTGGATTGAGCATGCCTAGAGCTTCCCTCAATATTCAGATGTTGGACTTCAGTTCTGTGTGGACTTCATTGGATGGAATGGTTTGAAGAATGACAAACCTTGGATTTATAGGAATTGCTGTGATGTTCTTTCCCTCTATTGGTATTTGATTTATAGCTGCAGGAGTCATTCCTGGAAGGAATTCAACTAGATTTCTCTCCCAGATCTTTAATTTGATGATTCTCCCTGATCTTTAATGTAATGGATATTTACATGAGCATCCTTGCCAAAGTGGGGTGATTTGACAGGCCTCTGAAATGTAAGGGCGAAGTATATTGATTTAGTCCTTTCCCAAAGGAGTTGTTCTTTCTGTGTAAAAGCATCATTGGTTTTATTGTTGTGTCTGCCACTTTGTTCACCTGGGTTTCATGGAATTTAATGTTGCCCCTGCTGTACTGGAAGTGGGTGATGGAAGTTTCATATAGTCCTTCCATCCTGAATTTCCTGAACAGTAATTCTTCAGGGCTTTCATCGTGGCAAGGATGGAAAAAGGGAGGCTCTGTTCTGCCTTTATTTTTTTTTAATTATTTTTTTTTCTTCCACTTAGGCACTAAGTTTGTTGGGTTTTGGACCTGTAATTTTTGAGTAAGCTGTTTTTAGCCCTTGGGAATTGACTAGCAATGGGAACTCTGTCATTATAAATGAAACCAGTGCTGGCAATCTATCCATTTCTTTTCCTGCTCACAGCTTTTATTGGTTATTGCTTTTCCTCTTTCTTGAAGCTCATCAGTGGTTTTTCTCAGTGATCCTTTTGATGCCCCAAATGCAGAGCAAGTGATCCATTTTGTGGAGCAGAGGAATGACAGCTGTATTCTGGTTCTGCAGAGTCATTTATCTCCCTGGTGTGCAGTCAGCTGCTCTTAGTTGGAAGCATGTTCCCATCCCTGGGTTTCTAATCATACACCTGCAGAGGCAAAGTCACTCCTGCTGGAAAGTGCAATTATCATGGAGATCAATCAGCAGTGAATAGGAGCCTCATAAACCTAAATCAAAACTAACCTCTGCTGTTTCTTCTCCTAGAAATACATTTCTTGGTGACACACCTACCAAACAAAGCTGCTTTTTAGGTGTTTCTTGTTGCTTCTTACAGTGCCCAAGTTAGCAATAGATTTCCTGCTGCTTTCTTTTTCTTTCCCTCATTCCTGAAGGGTTTGCTTTATCCATACAGACCTGAGTTTCAAATATTTGATGTTTCAAATGTTTGATGTTCCAAATATTTTATGAGTCTGTTGTTGGACATCTTGTTGGTAGCTAAAGGAATGAAGACCCAGCAGCCACAGGAATGTATGCCCCTTATGGAAAATCTAGCACGATTTCCCTGCTGTGGCAATACCAAAATGTCTGCTGGCATACCCAGCTGAAGTACTTATAACCATATAAAGTGAATGCCTTTTAGGAATTGGATTAAAACATAGACATAATATTTTTCCATCAATTAGATGTTGAGAAATCCCAGACATCCAGTGCTGTGAGTGAAACGAGATACCTTGGGAAACCTATTCCAAGTGGAAATCTAATATGTGGGATCCTGACTTAGTCACCACTCCCTCGTTTTTTTTTTTTACCCTCCCAAAAATATATTTGGGCACACTAGTGATGGCAATATAGTCACGTTATAGCTAGTAAATATGCCCTAGTGGATCACACTAGCTGCACTACACAGAGCTGTGGACAAGTTACCAACCTGACTGGAGGTATTATTAAAACCTGCCAGTCATGCAGCTTACCTGGAATCACTTCAGCCAGCTGTGTAGCATTTATAACTGGCAAATGTCAGTCTGTGGTGAGCCTTCTGTCACAGTTGTTTGGCACATGGGAATTATAAATAGACCTGGGTGATCACTGCTGTGCTGTGCTTTTGGCACTGTGGTCATCTCTGACCTGCAGAGAAGCCACAAGAGATGAGCATGGAGAGGTCTCTACTAGTTTGTTTGTTTGGGTTGGGTTTTGGTTTATTTCTGTGTAGAAATACTCTGTGCTTTGGTTCACTCCCTGCTTCAACTGCAGGTTAATACAGCCTTTAACATCATCCTTTTCATGCACCCATCCTTTACAGCATGGCTCTTCTCAAGACAGCCTCTGAGGGGTTTGGGCAGTTCTTTGCTGGGCTAGTGCAGCTAGCAGTTAATGGCAGTGCTGCTGGCTGGGCTGGAGAGGTGCAGGAGGGAAGAGCCCAAGCTGCAGGCCCCTGCTGGAGATGCAGCTGCAGGGCTGCTGCCGAGTGCATGCTGAGCTCTGTGCCAGAGGAAGTGGTTTCTCAACTCCATGGACAGCTTGCAGCCTTGCTCTGCTCTGCTACCAGCCACCCAACCATCCACGGGGCAGCCTTTGCTCTCTCCTGGCCTGGGGAGGGTAGGAAGGATTTGCTCTTGTTGAAGGAGGCTTCTTGACAACACGGTGCAATGTTTTTCTTCTCCCCATTTTGTTGATTCAATGTGAAAGGGATTCTGATTCTTTTTTAAGCTTTCTAAGGTGTGTTCTCCAACCCACTGCCATCCAGTTCTGCCTTTCCTTTGACTTCTGCTTACAGTGATAAGCAGTTTCTTCATTTGAATCTAGCTGGCAGCTCTGTGATGCTCTTGGGAGAACAGCATCCAGATCTCTCCATGGTACAATGATGCAGGACAGGCACTTATCCTGTTTCACCCATGTCAACAGGCTGTGCTTCTAAAGCTCAGTCATGCCAGGCTGTGCTTTTCTGCTATGCCTACAATATGGACAGAAGATGGCTTTGTGGGATTGGGGTTTTATTTTTTCCTGCCCCATTGCAATGAGCCAGCAGGGTGATATGCCAGCTAACACTTCAAACACATCCAGGCTGCCAAATGAACACCTTGGGAGGCATACACTTGTTATTGTGGGCAATATTTCCACTGGTATATTAGATAATAGCTGCAATTTGAAGAAGGAACATGTAGTGCTGCTCATCTCCACTCCCTGTGCATCCTTTGGGTGTGGGCACATAATGCTGAACTCTTGTCTCTCAGCACATTTTCAGTTCACCTAATTGACAAGGAGTTGTAAAGCAGCGTGGATTTTCTTTCCCTTTCTGTCTGGTTCTAGTGAGCAGACACAATAGATTGGGGGATTTTTAAGTGATTTTTTAAGATTTTTTTTTAAGATCTTTTTTTTAAGATTTTTTTTTAAGATTTTTTAAGATTTTTTAAGACTTTTTTCCCCCCCTCCTTTCTCATAAAATGCTCAGCGCTTAATATAAATATAATATAACACATATATAATAGAATCTAACATATAATAACACTTATATGTAATATAATGAATATATAAGGCTTTTCATAAAATGCTGAATGCTGAAGGGCAGTGCACCTTTGTAACCTTGGAACTGTTGAACCTTTAGCTGCTGTTTTGGCAGCTAGAGAAAGTAAAGGCAGTGAGCATCTCCCAGGTGTGCACCTGGAAACACACTGCAGAGATCTAAACAGGGATGCTAACTGAGGAGGGAAGCACCAGGGTCTGAAATACTGCCTGGAACATGAAGTTTAATCTTGGAAGATGGAGTTTGTCAGAGGTGAAAGGCTTCTTGCTTTGTGATCCTTTCCTGAGCTTGCACCAGGTCTGTAACCACATCACAGCCAGGTTCTCCTGTCCTTGTCCAAGGGCTGGTCCAGACATTCCTACCTGGACCTGGCTTTATGAGGATTTATCACATTGTTTCCAGCACTTCTCTATGGGAAGATCAACTAGACAAATGATCAGCAGAGTTTACAATTGCCTGTGATGAGTGAAAAACCACTCTAAAGGGCTAAGGCTTTTTAAAACTCCACTTCAATGAAATATTCTCAAGCCAGGGAAATGCATATAAGGGGAGGTGTGTAACAGCTTGCTCTTTATCACCACAAACTGCAGTGCTCAAGATAGGAAACCAGACATTGCTTTTGTTGAACAAGGATTTTTATCTTCCTATCCAATCACCCCTTATGACCAGGCTTTCAAATTCTTGTTTCCCTGGTCAGAGAGCCAGTTCAGATGCCATACCTGGGGTTTCCCTTGAATTCTGGACCTTTTCACAGAGCTTGGTTTCCATAGTGAATGCTTTTCAAAAAAGCTGTGGTTCAAGAAAAGCACTTCATCTTATCAAAGAGTGCTCTCATTAGCTCACTGTTGAATAACTCTTACAACCTTGGGTCTACTTGAATTCTACTCCAAATGTTCCATTGCAGTCTTTCTGACACCTTTTGAAACTCATTCTAAACCTCATTGCCGAGTTTCTGATCTCAAGTCTTAGCCCTCAAACTATTTTATCATGCTTGTGTTTGAACAAAACATGCTGAGGCAGCAAGTGATGGCCCATATTTGGCCACATAGCCTAGCAAGGAGGAGAAAGGAGCAGGTTATAATAGTTACTGTTCAAAAATACAGGGTTTTTTTCACATTTTCTGGACTAATGTGACCTAGAGCTTTTGGGTTTTCTGCATTGCCTCTCTGAATTCTGAAAAGCTTCCTGTTTTGTTGAGGCATTACCAGATTGGTTATCAGAGAGGGGAAGATGTGAGCAGCACACTGATTCAGGGAAACCTTCACTCCTGTTTATGTAACTTCAACATGAACCATGGGATGGTTTCCACACATACAGAGGAAAACTCCCCTACCCCAGTAATCCCAGTTTAGAAACACTAACTCAGTGGGAGACCTGGGGAAATAAGGCAGTGTCAGTGATGAGAATCCTGCTTCTCGTGTGTGCACTGCCTTTTGAGGAGTGATTTTGAACACTGCTTTCCTGCAACCCCCCCAGCTACAAACAGCTCTGAAGCAGTGTGGCTGGCACACAGGAGGAGTGCTGAGCAGCCAGTACATCACTCCTNTGATTTTTTAAGATTTTTTTTTAAGATCTTTTTTTTAAGATTTTTTTTTAAGATTTTTTAAGATTTTTTAAGACTTTTTTCCCCCCCTCCTTTCTCATAAAATGCTCAGCGCTTAATATAAATATAATATAACACATATATAATAGAATCTAACATATAATAACACTTATATGTAATATAATGAATATATAAGGCTTTTCATAAAATGCTGAATGCTGAAGGGCAGTGCACCTTTGTAACCTTGGAACTGTTGAACCTTTAGCTGCTGTTTTGGCAGCTAGAGAAAGTAAAGGCAGTGAGCATCTCCCAGGTGTGCACCTGGAAACACACTGCAGAGATCTAAACAGGGATGCTAACTGAGGAGGGAAGCACCAGGGTCTGAAATACTGCCTGGAACATGAAGTTTAATCTTGGAAGATGGAGTTTGTCAGAGGTGAAAGGCTTCTTGCTTTGTGATCCTTTCCTGAGCTTGCACCAGGTCTGTAACCACATCACAGCCAGGTTCTCCTGTCCTTGTCCAAGGGCTGGTCCAGACATTCCTACCTGGACCTGGCTTTATGAGGATTTATCACATTGTTTCCAGCACTTCTCTATGGGAAGATCAACTAGACAAATGATCAGCAGAGTTTACAATTGCCTGTGATGAGTGAAAAACCACTCTAAAGGGCTAAGGCTTTTTAAAACTCCACTTCAATGAAATATTCTCAAGCCAGGGAAATGCATATAAGGGGAGGTGTGTAACAGCTTGCTCTTTATCACCACAAACTGCAGTGCTCAAGATAGGAAACCAGACATTGCTTTTGTTGAACAAGGATTTTTATCTTCCTATCCAATCACCCCTTATGACCAGGCTTTCAAATTCTTGTTTCCCTGGTCAGAGAGCCAGTTCAGATGCCATACCTGGGGTTTCCCTTGAATTCTGGACCTTTTCACAGAGCTTGGTTTCCATAGTGAATGCTTTTCAAAAAAGCTGTGGTTCAAGAAAAGCACTTCATCTTATCAAAGAGTGCTCTCATTAGCTCACTGTTGAATAACTCTTACAACCTTGGGTCTACTTGAATTCTACTCCAAATGTTCCATTGCAGTCTTTCTGACACCTTTTGAAACTCATTCTAAACCTCATTGCCGAGTTTCTGATCTCAAGTCTTAGCCCTCAAACTATTTTATCATGCTTGTGTTTGAACAAAACATGCTGAGGCAGCAAGTGATGGCCCATATTTGGCCACATAGCCTAGCAAGGAGGAGAAAGGAGCAGGTTATAATAGTTACTGTTCAAAAATACAGGGTTTTTTTCACATTTTCTGGACTAATGTGACCTAGAGCTTTTGGGTTTTCTGCATTGCCTCTCTGAATTCTGAAAAGCTTCCTGTTTTGTTGAGGCATTACCAGATTGGTTATCAGAGAGGGGAAGATGTGAGCAGCACACTGATTCAGGGAAACCTTCACTCCTGTTTATGTAACTTCAACATGAACCATGGGATGGTTTCCACACATACAGAGGAAAACTCCCCTACCCCAGTAATCCCAGTTTAGAAACACTAACTCAGTGGGAGACCTGGGGAAATAAGGCAGTGTCAGTGATGAGAATCCTGCTTCTCGTGTGTGCACTGCCTTTTGAGGAGTGATTTTGAACACTGCTTTCCTGCAACCCCCCCAGCTACAAACAGCTCTGAAGCAGTGTGGCTGGCACACAGGAGGAGTGCTGAGCAGCCAGTACATCACTCCTGTCAGTTCCCTTACAACTGCCATAAAGGAATAATAATATCCATACTCACATTGACTGGTCTTGGTCATAGGAGAAAAAATAGCCACTTGACAGGCAACTAAAAACATCCTTTCAAGAGGCAACATCAGGCCTGCAAACAGGTCCCAGTTGTGTTTGGCTTGAGTTCTTGGTGATAATGTGTGAACACCAAGGTTCTGCAGTATTGTTGTATCCTTAACCAGAACTCTTGTGACCCTCTGCACCATCAGTGTTGGTATCTTGCCTTTGACAATCCTCTTTCTTCCTTTTATTAGTTGGGAAAACAATCAGGCCAAACTCTGGGGATGTTTTTCACCTAACTGATGAGTGTGAGAAGCAGACAGGCATTGGACTGCTTGTGCTGCCAGGACCTTTTAAGCTGGTTTTGATGAATTTGGGAACACATCAGTAAGCTGTCACATCCCCAGCAACAAGCACACGAAATGAGGCAGAGCATCATACCACAATTTGGGATGAATGTGTCCTGCTCTGTGTCAAGGCACACAGAATAATTACAAGCTGAGACATGGTTGTGGATTGGCAGGACCAGTGTCCAGCTGGTGCTTCCTTAGGTCCTAGCCTTTCTCTTTTCATGAGAAGGAAGAAGAGGTAGATGGCTGGGTGTGAAAATCACTCAAATCAGCACTACAAGTAGTGAAAGCAACTATTTGAGCCTTTAAAGCAGGAGAAATACCTGCAATGAGCTGTCTGAAAGTTAAGACCTGCTACAAGACCTCTGCAAAGCTGAGTGGGTTTTGCCCCTGCTGTTAAAAAAATGGCTGTAAATGCTCACCAGGTGTTTCTGAAACACCTCTAAAGCTGTATTAAACCTGAGGGTTTGGTGGAGTAGTACACAGCATACTCCTCTTTTCTCCTGCCAAAGACAGCATCCTTTTCACTGAGAGAAATGCCAGACCTGCCTCTGGTGCCCATGCTGGCTGAAAAGAACCTCAGCTGCTGCCTCTTCCAGGCAGGTAGCCCACTGCTCCACCATGGCTTTTTGGGTCCAGCTTTGAGGTTGAGTTCTCAGAGAGGAGCTACTTGGCTCCTTCTCACTTAAATACCAGATGGAAATAGAAATGTATTGTAGATCCTGAGGAGAATCAAGAAGCTGTCCCAGAGGATGCTCTATTTGTCTCTCAATACTGAGCCTCAGAAAGAGCTGCCTCATGTTTTGTATTGTTTGAAACGTGCTACAGGAAAGTGTAATGGTCAAGGAATTGCTCATTTGAGAATACCCTTTGATTTGTACTGTGCAAGTCTGCTGTGTGTTTTGTCACAATTATTAATCAGAAGGTTGTGAAGGGAAAGTGATGATGGTTTGGGGGGGTAAAAATAGTATAGTCCCCTCTGCTTTTTTATGGAGGTAGGTTGGCTCCCTTAGCTATTGCACACTGACAGCTCTATTTAATAGATTCCTGTTCATTTTGCATTGTATTCCTTATTTTTAGCAGTGCTTTGGAAACTTCCTCCCTCAGCATTTTGGGGCAGATCTTGTCCCTATCTCTGAACTTCAGTTCTTCACTCCTTTTGCAGTTCCCTTCAGCCTACCAGTCCCACTGATGTCAGGTATCCCCTGCTTGTTCAGCAGGGTGCAGCCATTTCTTCATCTGCACCAGAGCTGCTTCCACCCCTGCCCTGGCTTCACCTCAGCAGTGCCCAGTCTGGCCCTTGCTCTTCAGTCAGGGAGCAGCAGAGGTTGATTCTGGTGATGACAAAGAGAAATGTAACATACCTTCATCTTGTTCAGCACGTTTGTTTTTCCATTTTATTCATCTATCTCCTATTTCTTTTATTTTCTCAGGATTTTTATAATTTGACAAGTATCTCATTTTTCTCTCAGCTGCATTTACAGTTACTCCTCTCTCCCAGGTACTGCTGGGAGAACTCCCTGGTTCTTTTCCAGCATTCCAACATCCTGAATTAGTGCTGTTTGCCCAGAAGTGGGTGTGACCCCCTTGGTTTCAGCAGGACTGCCCAGCAGTGGCCAGGAGGCACAGGCTGACCTGCTGTCTGTGGCACAGCTCACGTGGAGCTGGCGTGCAACACACTGTGGATTGTGTCATTGTGATAGGCTTGTGGACAGAGGTAAATTACACCAGCTCTGATGGTGCACTTGAAAATGCAAATCACTTTCAGTTGTTCATGCTAGAGAACAGAAAAGTGACTCTCATGGAATAGCAAAAGTATTATACTAGCTTAAATATAAATGCTAGCAGTTTCCAGACAGTAAACCAAAAAAACCCCACTCTTTGTCCTTCAGATCGAAATGAATGGACTGATTAAAAGCAATAAATACTTTGTTTTTAATGAAAATTTTAAACCAAACAACCTTGTATTGAAATGCAATGAGCAGAGACACTTGAATCTTGTAATGTGCATGCTTGCAATACATTTGCTTTGGAGACAACAAATTAGTATTTGAATTATTATTATTAAATTATTATTATTATTAAAATTAGTATTTGAGGAATGTGCTAGAAGCTGGCTAGAGATGTGTGCTGAGGAACACCTGCCATGTGCTAGAGGTAACCCCCCAGCTAGAGTAGCCTTAAAGATTAACAGCATCTTAAATGAGCCTGGATTCTGTTAGAAACATCCCTTGTATTTCCTGCTCTGGAAGGGGATATGGGGGAGAGGATGTCATAATGTTGCCCTGTTCTTTGACAAGTCTTTCAGTAGCCCTGTCAAAGATCTTTAAAATGAAATTGAAATAATCAGCAATGATGTGCCTATGTGAAAAATGCTTGGTGGCTTCTTTTCTGTAAGGTGGGTATATGCTAATGAGGTTTAAATGACAGGTTTAAAATGATTCTTATCAAGCAAGTGGTGGTAGCTCAGATTAAATTACTAAAATAGAAAATGGGAAGATTTCTAAACCCTTTACCTGTTTGGCTTTCTAAATGGGTTCAAAAAAATGCTATCTCAGGCTAAAGTAATACCAGGTTATAAAAACAGGTTCTATAGGATGCAGTAGATAATTCCCTCTAGGTGATCTGCCCTCTATGCTCTGCTTTGTAATCAAATTCATCAGCTTGGAATACTGCTCTCCCCCTTTTTAAAGGAAGAGATGCTACTCTGCAGGTGTTCCCTGAACTTGGTGATGATTAGTAAAACAACTCTCAAATAATTACCTTCCTTTGTGAGTAAATCATCATCTTATTTGGCTTCTACTAAAGGACGATATCCTTCAGCAGTGTCTCTTTATCACATCTGATAATCAGAATTATGCAAAAGAATGATCTGTAAAGGATTTCATGCCCAGGAACTGTATCATCATTTATTTATCACTGGAAGAAGGTATGCACTGTTTTGTATGTTTGAAGTGTGGTAGTTGAGGCTGTATTGATTTCTGAAAAGAGATCATTAAAGTTTATGTTATCTTAAAAGCCATAATCAGCTGCCATTTCTTTTTCACTGACAGCATCAGACATAATGAATTGTCTTTGATAATGGCAAGAATGTAATGGTGCCGTGGGGGGAGCATCTGGAGGGAAGGCTGATGGAGTGGCTCTTAAAGTTTCTTTACAACAATAGCATTTCAGCTGTAAAAAAAACAGTTTGGCAGCTCCTGCTAGGATAGCAAGAAGTGAGAAATGGGAGAAATTAAGTGACCCACTGGTACCTGATCAGAGGGTGTGTGAGGCTTGGCAGAACTGCTGTTCTGGAGAGAATGCAGTATGCACAGTGCTTATACAAGGGGGACTCAGACTGTCTTGGGTGCCCAGGTAAGCTGTGGCTTGATGAAACTCTGGAGAGAGGCCTCACACAGAACTTTGTCTTGGGAAACGTGTGGTTCTAAGCTTGTATTTTGCATGGAGACAGAGAAAAGGTGCCAGATCTTAACATTTCCCTCATAATCCAGCAATACTCTGCAGTGCAAAGCTTCATAAATAATGTAGATGCTCACAGAACCAGGAATATGCTGCTGATCCAACAGTGTCAGCTTAGATAAACCCTGTCCCAAAAGCTGTACTTTAAATGTGAGCATTAAACCCACTATAGACATGTGGCACTGCTGACTGAAATGTCAATAGTTATAAAAAGAGTATTTCATAACACAGAATCTCTGCTTGGGTTGCTTCACTGGACACATGCTTCTGTTTTCCACGGAGGAGAAATAATTTCCATATTAGCTCTCTGAATGCCCAGCACAGCTTATTTGTCCCACTAAAGCTCACATTCTTAATCCTAATGACATTATTGGAAGTGGGAAGAATTTGCTTGCTGCTCTCGTGTAGTGTAAGAGGGAGTTGGAATACTGGGCACGACCTGAAACAGTTTAAACGTTGGCATGCTTACCTTTCTGATCAGGCTCATTTTTCTCCATCTGGAAGCGGGTGCAGGATAATTCAAACCATGAAGTGTCCTCACCCTTACTCTGCAGGTCACACCGTTGAGTTGTTCTCTGGCAGAGATGCCTGGGACAGAGTTTCCAGAGTCTGGAGGCAGAAGGGGGGATTTTGTTTGGCTGTGCATGCACTGCAGTCTGTCATTTCTCTGCTTATTTTAAGGATGGTTGAAGTGTGCTATTTGGCAACAGATGGGCCATAAGCAGAGAGGGAACTGCAGTGCTCCTAATGCCCTGGGCAGGTGGAGTGGCAGAGGATGCTCTGGGATGTGCCAACATCCTCCTGACGTTGAACTGTTCTTAAGGAAAATAGCCCCAAACCACTTGGTTCCTTCCTGATGCTGTGTCTGGCCAGACACATTTGTGAGGATGCTTCTGAGGAAGAAATCTGCCTCTCTTCATCTCACACACTATTGGCTACTCCCCTTTCCTCCCCTTGGCCAGCCCTGGGACTCAAAAGAGGGCAGAAGGAGAAACCTGAGAAACTCAGTTCTCCTTGAGTAGACTTAGAGGGAGAGGCAGTTCTTTGGAGATGCTGCTTATGCAAAAAAGTGATGAGATGATGATGCTGGTCCTTCAACAAGGGCTAACAACTGCTTCTTTGAGCATAACCAGTGTCTTGCTGCTCTCTGTGCTGCACACAATTACCTCAACAGCAGGTTTTACACCATCTATTGACTTTGCCCCAGCAAAAGGGCAAATAATGAACAACACCCAGCTGCAATTTTTGGCAAGCAACGCTGGCCAAGAATAGCCAGGTAAGATTATGCACAAAAAAAGAAAGAGAGATCCAGCAGCTTCCAAACAATTCTTCTTTCTGGCAACGTTGATGTTAGGACGTTGTAGAAAGATTTGATGATGTGATCTAAGACAACTTCTAAACTGTGTACAGACAAGAATGTCTCTGAGCTCAACCTCACAGTGGCAGCACAATTAGCAGTCCCAGAACAGTCCCTCCATGACCCCATTTTAAGTGTAGAGAGGGATGCTACCAAGTCCAGTTTGAGCTGTTTCTTGATAACCTTGTAATCATTTCATGGAGCCACTTGCAGGGGGTGGCAGGTGATTAATTGGCCAAAATCTTGTATTTCCAATCACTCTGATTCCAGAGTTCTGTTGCATTTTGAAAAGCAGTAGATGTGATAGCCTTTTGAGGGGTCTCAAGGTCAGAGGAGGCTGGATGACTACCCAGTTGAGTAGCTCTGAAACCTTTTCCTGCCAACAGCATCCCTAGCCGATAAGAACGACTTTGGACTTTCATCCAGATGAACCCCAAAACATTTTGTGAGCTCATATTTCATTTCACCAGGTGCAGAACAGCAACAGCTGTTGGGCAAAGCACAGCCACCAGTTCAACAGTTGTGGATGGCAGTGTGTTTAATTGGGAGTGGTGGGGTAGTTTATAAAAGGGCTTGATTAAGATGTATAGCTCCAGCCCCATGCTGCACAAAAGCACAGCTCCTCAGCAAGAATTTAGGAAGGTGTTTTGTCTGAAGCAAAATGGTATGATTGCAGGGTCAGCACAGCAGCAATTTTAAATAGGTGAAAAAGAGGCAACTTAATGAGGACAACTTCAGTTAGATTCATCTTCAACACTGTGCTACTTGGAGGGCTTAGAAACAAATCAAGATTAAAATACCAGTACATCTAGAAGGGGAAATGTGTTCAGTAATTCAGTTTTCTTTCTGTGGGTGTTGTGTACACCAGTTAGAAACCCCTTAAAAAGTGATTGCAGCTAGAGTGGACAGAACTGTGGTTTGTATTTTCAAGAGTATTTAGAGCTGCAGTTTCCCTACATTTTGTTCTGGATGTATTTGGCACAGGAAGCTGTTGTGACTGCTGCACCTGTGTGTTTTCACACTGGATTCTTGTGGTGGAAGAAGCCAAATAGGCAACAGGCTTTTGAACCTGTGCAAAAAAACTGCAGCTTTTGAACACTTCCAACTTGTGGGTTTTCAACTCTTGTTGCATCTAAAGCTGCATCCCTAATATGACCTGGGAGGTGAACACCTGACGTGAAGGATGGGATTGGGTTGCAACTGGTGGGGAAGAGCTTCTGTTTTAGTGCCACCTGCTTTTTTCCCAGGTAGCTGCTGTCACCTTCTCCGTGCAAGGTTTAACTCCTCAGAGGAGCTAGTTAATGTTGATAAGAAATTAATTTTCTGGAGGTGTTTGAAGTGCTGAAAAACACTTGAACCTTTCTCAATGTTACTGCTACCGAGTTGAATCAATACAAGATTTCCTTAATGCTTCCAAGGACTTCTTTCATTATGAAACCTTCAGAAAAACAATTAAAAATATGCTTGATTATGTAAATTTATACTGACAGTCTAAGCTCTTTTTTTTTTTAAGCAAAAACATATGTGGCAAACTTAGCTGTAGGTCATTTTAACAAAGCAAAGAGGATGTCTCTGCTAAACTGAAAATAGGAAGGTCTTGGATGATTTGTTGAAATGTTTTTGTACTGTGTTTCTTTTCTAGTAAATAGAGTTTTCATTTCCATGAGAGAATGCAGCATGCAGAGGTTGCCCTGCAAGAGGACTGGCATGCACTTATGTAGCTGACAGTGAGAGAGCAGTGTACTTCAGAGTGGCTTCACAACTTCAGCTGCCCAACACCCCTGTGCCATGACACCTCCTTCACACAGGGGGTTTCTACGTGACATTTTCTTCTTTTCAGAGCATTTTCCCCCTTCTGTGCTATAGAGAGAAAGAAGGTGATGGTTATATCCTGTGTTTATAATTCAAATCTTAAATTCTAGTGATAAGGAGCTCTCAAAATTCTTCCTGAATTAAGGGTAACCACGTGGCTTCACTTAGGCAGGGATGCAAGCCACGACCCAACGGTCTGTAGAAATGCTTTTTACTTGTGTTCCAAGCTGGACAGCATCCTTGCTTAATTAGCAATTAATAAAATGGACATCCTTCCTTAATTAGCTGCTTTTGAACTACTTCTTTTTGGGGTTGTCTTTGAACAAGCAGTTGGGAGTTCATCTTGGAAACCATATTTATGACGTTGCTCAGTAGGTTTCAACAGGTAGGAAAGGAAAGCTTTTCAATACATTTTTATCCTGTATTCTACTAGAGAAAAGCTGGTTCCCTGCTTGCTGCTGCTAATAGGGTGTTTTCTCTTTCTCTCTTACCAGTGTAACATGGGTTTTTTTGCCTAGCAGAGGTTGTAAAGGATTCTAGAAACAGTTGATGGTGTTCTACAGGTATTTTTCAAATGCTTAAGCCACAAGCACAACTGAATATAGGCTTCTGAATAATAGGAAGCATTAATAGAATTTCAAAGCCCTGCTGGACAAAGCAGTGAGTGCAAGTGTGCCTTGAGTAGACTCATACTGATCTGAGTCAGGTTTGGTTGGCATGTGGTCTCTGTGTTGTCATTCCTACAACATCTGAACTCAGATGAGGCTTCCAGAATGGCCATGTTTTGGTCAATTGGGAGGAAATTGATTTTGGATTGAATTTTCATGCTAAGGTCAAACCAAGACCTTACACTAAAGCGTGAATTGGATGTATTCCCACATCCAAAAGCCCGCGAGCAGATGCCCTTTGGTGGGCTATTGATAACAAATAACAGCCTGTTTTAAGTACTCTTTTCTCACTAAAAAATACCTGATGAGCCGTGTGCTGTAATTTTAGGAAGCAGCTGTTGCAAGGCATTTGTAAGAATGCAGAATCTGTGTCGCCTGCTTATTGACCGTTTAGCACATCAGATGTCAGTCCAGATTACCAGCTGCATTTCAGTTGGGCTGGAAACAAACACAGATCAGTAGTAATGCTGTGTACCTTAAGGTGAAATGTCTGACAAGACAACTGGTACTAATGGACTGTGACATTTTTCAAGCCATAGGTCTGACGTTCCTTGCTGTGTCAGAGGGAAATGTTTACAACCATCTAACATCACAGCATATGAAGACATTGTGCTTTTCTCCCGAGTGCTGCACGTTTTCTGCTGCAGCAGCTGGCCCTGTGGAAAAGCAGCATCTCCCTGCTCTGAAAGGCACTGTTAGTGGTCTCTGATTTAAACCAACATGTCCTGGGAGGTTTCTGTGCAGTGCACTGCAACTTAAAAACACACAATGTGTGTAACTATGAGCACAGACTCATCTGGGAACAGCTCTGCCACTAACTTCTCTGAGTCCTGCCTCACTATAGGCTCTTGGTAGGAATGGCTTGATGTAGCTAAGGATGACAAAAGCAGATGAATAAATTTATGCCCAAGATATCTGCTAAAATTTACAGTATCGCACCAGGTTAGCTCTTGTATATTTATTTTTTAATTGGAAGATTTGAAATAATATTTTGCTTTAATGGCCCTGGAATGACTAGATTGATAAGTGTTAAGTACATCTGGATGGCTTCTAATTATGTTGAAGTAATATACCATATTGAGAACTCATTAAAGAAATAGGTAAGAATTAGCTATTAAGGGCCATTTAATAACCGATTATTTCAGGGCCTTTACCTCATAAAGGCTCTTGCTAAAATACTGGGCGTCATTTCAAATATTAAGATGCTTCCTCTGGCTTCTGCATCTCTCTTTTCCCTAGCATTATTTGCATTAAATGCTTATACTTCTGATTTAATTGCTAAGCAATGTTATATTCTGTCCTCTATGGAATGTCTTGTAATGCATCCATGCTTTTCTGCAGGATTCTATTTTGTGACACTCTCTTCCAGTGGCTGAGAAGGGATCAGGAATAGATCCTGAGTTTATTAATGCAGTTTGCACCTAACTTGGGTGAAAAAATTGGGTTTTTCTCATAGGTTGGATTTTTTTGGTGTGTGTTTAATCTTGCACTATGCCTCCTGTAACATGGATGTGTATCAATAATACAGAAGTTAATCTCAGGATCTGACAGTTTGGCGACAGCTCTGGAGTATGTGAACACAAGTGCAGTGGGGATAGGATGCTGCCTAGGTTCCCAGCGAGCCCTGAGAGAATATAAACCCTGCACCAGCCCCCTGTACCTGCTCATCAATCTAACAACTGTCAATTCTATGTTGCTTCACTATGGTGGTGTTTGTTTTTTACTCAAAAATCCTAGGGGGGTGCTGAGCTTCAAAAGGGGACGGTGAGAATAAAAAAACCCGAAGAGGTGCTGTCGCGCTCGGGTATTTCAGAAGCGCTGATCGTTATCGCCACGCGTGTGGCTGCCCGGGCTGACACCGCAGCGCGGCCCCGCTCTGCTCCGCTCCTGCAGCCCCGCCCGAGCCCCTCCGAGCTCCGCTTCCCCGGCCGAGCGCAGCCGGCGGCTTGCGGGGCCGCTCGTCCGCAGGCCGCAGCCGGCAGCGGGGCGGGAACCCGGCGGGGGCGGGCGGCCCAGCGAGCGCTGCCGGAGCCCCGCGGCGGGGAGGGCGGTACCGCCCGGCTGGGCTCGCCCCGTGACCGACCGCACCGCCCCTCGGCGCGGGGAGGGGAGGGGACGGAGCCGAGCAGTGTAAACAAGGCGGGGGGCCGGGGCTGGCTTGATGTCAGCGGGTCACATGGAGCCTCATATGGGCCGGGGGATGGCGGCGCGCCGCGGCTCTCCGCTGGCAGGCGGCGGCTGCTGCTGCTGAGGCGGCGGCGGCGGCGGCGGCTCCTCACGCCGAGGGCCCGGCCCAGCCCAGCCCCGCTTCCCCTCCCCGCCTCCCTGCCTCCCTGCCCGCCGCGCTCCGCTCTCCGCCGCTTCGCCCCCGACAAATGATGTGTTTTGTGCTCGCCGCGATGAAAGGTAGGCGCAGCCCCCGGGTGCCGCGGGGAAGGGCTGAGGCCGGCGGGGGGAGTCGCAGCGCTCCCCGGCCTCCGTGCGCCGCTGCCGCCGGCTCGGCCGCCCCGCTGGCGGGTGGGGGGGGAGGGCGGCTTGCGGGAGCCTCGGGCAAGGGGACGACGACACGGGGCGGCCGCGGGCGCCGGGGGAGGTTTAGAGGGGCTCGCAGGGGGGCGANGGCCGGGTCGGTGCTCCCGCGGAGCCGCCGCTCTTGACAGCGCCGCGCACTAGCGGGAGGGTAGGACAGAGGCTGTCGGCCAGCTCGGCTTGGCGGGGACACAGCTTGTGGTCCCCGGGTCGCACGGAGCCGCCGGACCCGCCTGATCTTCCCACAAAGCCCGCTGGAAAGGCGGCGTGGCGAAGCCGCCTGGAGGGCAGGGGCTGGCTCCGTGGGGAGCTGTGGGGATAAAATGACATTTTAAGACAGAGCTGCTTGTTTTAGAAAGGGTTTGGAATTAAAAAAAAAAAAATTCCACGCAGTGATTTGATTTTATTTGATTTTTAAGTGTCGTTTTCTCTGCTTGCTAATCCGAGTCCTGATGAGGCGATGGCAGAATGAGAGGCAAACCGAGTTTTTTAATGAGAAATCTAAAGTTTAGGGGTTTGTTTTCGCATTTACATTTCTAGTAAAATGAGGTCTACAGTAGGACTTTGTATCACATAATTTTTAAAGTCGTAGTTGTTGGTTGTCTTGTTTTTTTTTAAGAAATTCTAAATCCATTAACCATCAGACTGTCATATTGTTTCAGTGGTGATCTAAAGAGTCTCACTGTTGATACTTGAATTTAATGCCCCCACTAAAATACTGGATTTACTAGGTAAAGGTTCTATTTTAGGGAAAAAAAAAACCAACCAAAACAAAACCAACCAACAAACCAAAACCCATTGCTTGGGAAGACTGAATCCTGCTTCAGCTACAGATTTCTTTCCTTCTTTCCCCTCGGCAGCAGGTGATGTGCACCAATAGCAGCATAGTGTGCTGAAGGCAGGGTAATTTTGAATTACTAGACTTCCATTTCTTCTTGGAGAGAAGCCTGTGCGAAGAAGAAGAAGCAAAAGCCCCATATTCATTAATCATTAGCCATACCGAATGTGTTTGGCAAGAAGCTGCACTTGGGCTGATTCAAACACTTGTCTCTGGAACAAAAGGAAATGCATTTTTTCCAGGCGAGCTGCAGGGCTGTTGGAGCAGTCCCCTCAAGTTCCCAATATTCTGAGTTTGTCAGCACAAGCCTGTTAGAAAACCATGAAATGAAGGAGACAGAAGTGCACAAATTAAAACAGTTGGGAAGGTGTCGTTGCCTGTGCTTCTTGGACTTCAGGTGTGTTGGAAAAAGAGCAGGCAGGTGATTTTCAGCAGCTCTGAAATGTGTTGTTTTTTTTTGCTTGGGAGTTTAATTTAAACCAGTTTTGTACATTGATATAAAATCTTGGCAGAAGCCAGCTTTGGGCTTTTAAGGTGTAATTCTGAGTAGTTTTGTTATGAAAATACTTAGGTCATGTTTCATACTGTTTACATACTATGACTTACCCGTGTTTCATACTATTTAGTTTCTGGCAAGCTGAAAAACTTCCTTGTTTTCCTCTATCCTTTCTCTAATTTGCCAGGCAGGTTTCAGCTGGAGGAAATGTGTTTGGCATTTCTCTGAAATGTGACTTAAAGTGACTTTGACTGTGGTGAAATAGTAGCTCCCCACTCCAGTGTTGTGATTTAAGAGAAGCACAGGGGATGCATTTTCATACGAGCTCAAAGGTGCAAGGGAGGAATGTAAAACGTGTAGGTGAGTGGAGTATTTGAATTATTCTTGATGCTGTCATGGCATCTTTTGGCACTGCTTTACAGTTCTGAATTTGAAGTGCAGGAAATGACTGTCTGCAGGAGAAGATGGGATGTTACAGATTTCCATGCTGGATTGTATATTAATTTTTTGAAGTGAAAAAGAAGAGTGTTCATTCCTTTCCCGTTGCTGTTCAGGGAGCCCCAAACTGGTACTATGCAAAATTAATTTGTGAGTAATTTTCTTTTTTTTTTTTTTTTTTTATTGAAAAAAATTTTTTGGGCAAATGTTTTTTTT
>VYZU01009401.1:150154-171633 GCA_013401355.1 Ceyx cyanopectus
GGGAGCCTTGGATGTTTTCTTCACAATATGTGCAGAGCAGTTAAGCAGCTGACAGTTTAGAGAGTGCAGCTCCATGTGCTTGCTGAAAATCAGGTAATTCCACAGATAGATTCCTACATGGAGAAGTTTCCAAGCTGTCCTGGAGGAGCCCAGCACTAAGTGGTGAGCAGATCTGAGCTGGAGTAGTTGTCATGATGCTGCATAACCAGAGGTGAGACATTTTCCCCTTCTTTGCAACCTGTTTTGTTTCAGAGGGATGTGTGGATCAGTCCTGGTGGTGCTGAGAGCTGAAGTGCCACCAGCAGCAGGCCCAGGGGGAAGGGGGTGGTCTCCTGAGGAGTTTTTAGTCTCAAGTGAACCCAGCAGTAGCTGTGCTGTCCTTCACAGGGACATGGCTAAGCAGAGGTGAGTAGGAAAGTGGACATAAATTCTCTGGACTTTTTCTACCCATCTGTATTAACTGTGAAGGGAGAATTTGAGCTGCTAATCCTGACTTACGCTGCGTGGACACAACCCAGCTGAATGTGTTGCTGTTGTGCAGAGTTTGGAGCAGATGAGAAGAACGAGTTGTTTGCTGTAAGGAAAATGGGATCTCTTGGGTTTCTGTGCTTGGCTCGTTGGAAACGGAACCCCTTTTCCAAGTGAAAATTCAATCATGTAAAATTCCCCGTTGAAGGAAAGGGACTCTGTTGGTTTCCTTGTGAGCACACAGGCTTTTTGGCTCTTGCTGGGTTTTTCCTGACTCCCCAACCTGCAGCTGGGCAGGCAGCAGGATTTCCCTCTCTGCCTGGCTTTGCTTTTGCAGCAGCCTCCATAGAGCCAGGTGAGAGGGGGCTGCTGGCCATGGGTTTAGGCAGTGCTGCTGCAGTGGGTGAGCCTGCCCAGCTCTGTCCAGCCTGACCTTTCCATGTGGTTTTTGCCTTGTTCTCTTGGCACCAGCCTGCCAGCACCTTAGGAATTACTCTGGGGTTTTTTTGCCAGTAAACAAGTGCCTATGGAAAAATCTCTCGCCTTCACTGTGGCACTATTGAAAGTTAAATCCAATTTAGCAAATACCCTGCTACAGAAACTCTGTTGACTAAATATTAACAGAACCTGGCCTTTGGAATGGCTGGCAGGGAGACTGTTTCCTTGCTGCTTTCATTTCACACCACTGAGCTGAAGGGCCAGATGACTTGCTTGTAGCTGAGACAGCGTTGAAGCAGCTCTGGGGGTAAGATGGGTTTGAGGCTTATTGCTGAAATCAACTTCTTGAGCTAAAACAGTGAGTGTGGTCAGCAGGGTGGCAGGACAGGCTGAAAAAAAGATGTTTTCTGGGATCATTCTGAAGAGCTGGGACAAAAGTGCTGTGTGGACACCACACAAGGACTTCTCTGGAATCCCCATGAGAGCTGAGGCTGTAGAGTGCAGTTCAGCACCCCTGTGTGCTGGTAGCTCTGCAGAAACAGAGGTGCAGCTCAGCATCCCTGTGTGCTGGTGGGCTCTGCAGAAACAGGGAGTCCTGCATCCCAGCCATAGAGGTGCAGCTCAGCACCCCTGTGTGCTGGTGGGTTGTGCAGAAGCAGGGACTGTGCATCCCAGCAGCTGCTGTGGGGGTGATGCAGGGAGGTGGCCTGCAGCTCTGCTCTGGGAGGTGTTTGTGCTGGCATCGATCAGCTCAGGGAGCAGTGTCTACAGACCTCCCTCAAGAACTGAGTGCTCTTTATAGCAGTGCTTCACCAGGCTGAGTGGAAAACACTGCTTTTTAACCTCTTGCCCACTCCAGACTGCCTTGCATATGGGGGAGCAGGGTTGGTTGGTTTTTTAGGACAACACTCCATTTTAACCTTGAGGGATTTAAAATCTTTCCTGCTTCTCTTGCCTACAGTAAAATACAGAAATGATCACTTTCATGTACTAATTACTGTCAGGGTTGCTGCTATTTCATCTCCACAGCACGACTCTGATTTCATGTATTTATTTCTGAACTATACATACCAAATCAAAACTAAAAAATCTTTGTTTCTTTCTCTCCCAAGTAAACACATGTGGCTTGGGCTTGGGTTTTCTCTCTTTGTCTTTTTTCTTCCTCCTCTCTCTCTNCTTCCTCCTTCCCCCTCTCGTTTTTTTCCCTTCCTCCTTCCCCCTCTCGTTTTTTTCCCTTCCTCCTTCCCCCTCTCGTTTTTTTCCCTTCCTCCTTCCCCCTCTCGTTTTTTTCCCTTCCTCCTTCCCCCTCTCGTTTTTTTCCCTTCCTCCTTCCCCCTCTCGTTTTTTTCCCTTCCTCCTTCCCCCTCTCGTTTTTTTCCCTTCCTCCTTCCCCCTCTCGTTTTTTTCCCTTCCTCCTTCCCCCTCTCGTTTTTTTCCCTTCCTCCTTCCCCCTCTCGTTTTTTTCCCTTCCTCCTTCCCCCTCTCGTTTTTTTCCCTTCCTCCTTCCCCCTCTCGTTTTTTTCCCTTCCTCCTTCCCCCTCTCGTTTTTTTCCCTTCCTCCTTCCCCCTCTCGTTTTTTTCCCTTCCTCCTTCCCCCTCTCGTTTTTTTCCCTTCCTCCTTCCCCCTCTCGTTTTTTTCCCTTCCTCCTTCCCCCTCTCGTTTTTTTCCCTTCCTCCTTCCCCCTCTCGTTTTTTTCCCTTCCTCCTTCCCCCTCTCGTTTTTTTCCCTTCCTCCTTCCCCCTCTCGTTTTTTTCCCTTCCTCCTTCCCCCTCTCGTTTTTTTCCCTTCCTCCTTCCCCCTCTCGTTTTTTTCCCTTCCTCCTTCCCCCTCTCGTTTTTTTCCCTTCCTCCTTCCCCCTCTCGTTTTTTTCCCTTCCTCCTTCCCCCTCTCGTTTTTTTCCCTTCCTCCTTCCCCCTCTCGTTTTTTTCCCTTCCTCCTTCCCCCTCTCGTTTTTTTCCCTTCCTCCTTCCCCCTCTCGTTTTTTTCCCTTCCTCCTTCCCCCTCTCGTTTTTTTCCCTTCCTCCTTCCCCCTCTCGTTTTTTTCCCTTCCTCCTTCCCCCTCTCGTTTTTTTCCCTTCCTCCTTCCCCCTCTCGTTTTTTTCCCTTCCTCCTTCCCCCTCTCGTTTTTTTCCCTTCCTCCTTCCCCCTCTCGTTTTTTTCCCTTCCTCCTTCCCCCTCTCGTTTTTTTCCCTTCCTCCTTCCCCCTCTCGTTTTTTTCCCTTCCTCCTTCCCCCTCTCGTTTTTTTCCCTTCCTCCTTCCCCCTCTCGTTTTTTTCCCTTCCTCCTTCCCCCTCTCGTTTTTTTCCCTTCCTCCTTCCCCCTCTCGTTTTTTTCCCTTCCTCCTTCCCCCTCTCGTTTTTTTCCCTTCCTCCTTCCCCCTCTCGTTTTTTTCCTCCCCTCAGTTCTCAGGAGATAAGTTCTGTAGTGTGCAGAGTAATTGTGTCTGACAAGACTTGGTTACCACAGTCGGGCTTGATCCACTTTGGAAGGTTGTTCTGGTTTTGGTGGTTGTGTTTTTTTTTCCTTTGCAATGATAGGGAGAACAATTCCCCTCTCCTGGATGTGTCTGTGAGCTGTAATTTGCCACTGCAACTGATAACTCCCGAGATACCAAGCAATAGTTCTCCCCTTCTGTGAGTTCTCTTTTCCTTGAGGACTGATATCTAAGGGATATGCACATAACTAATGGAGCAGCAGCTGTCTTTTCAACCTCTCCTTCCTTTTTGAACCTCCGTTTTTTTCTCTTTTATGCAATAAACATTAAGAGGGGAGGGGAGGATTCTGTCCTCCAAGAATAGCTGTGTTGTGAGAAAGGTGACTTTACAGTGCAGACCTCTCCACGTTGGATGGAAAAAAACCCCACACGGACTTAAAAGTTGAAGCAGAAATCTTTTTGAGAGGAGCTGGCAGATAAATTTTCTTCCTATGCTTCCTTCATACTATTTTCAAGGGTTCTTGCCTGTGGTTACCAGAGTGTGGAGCTGGCCCGGGTTGGTGGTGGTTGTTTTTTCCCTCTTCTGGCTGGAGGCAGTGGGGCTAAGCAGCTTTGCAAAGCAAGTTGGCAAGCTGGGTGCAGTTTCAGGCTGCTCCCCCAATGCCCACACCTTGTGCTGGGAGCCAGGCAGTGAGTCAGGGCAGCTCTGAGTCACGGGGAGCCTTCGCACTGGGGCTGGTCCAGCAGGGAGCTGCCAGCCTGGCACTGCTGCTGTGCCACACAAGGCACCCTTGGGCACCAGCTCTGCCCTGCAGCTGCAGCCACGGGGTCACCTCAGCTGGACATCCAGCCAGCCTTGCTTTTAGGTGGAGAGGGAACGTGAAGCCTCTTGCTGAGAGAACAAAGGGATGGCCAAGAAAACCCAAGTGTGGAGCTGTGCAGGTTGGGGCACCTGGCTGAGGCTGCTGCCACTGGCTGTGCCTGAGCGAGGTGCCCACTGGGCAGCACAGAGCTGAGCTGCCACCAGCAGCCTCCTGGCACCCTGGCTTTGAAAGCTCTCCAGTGGCAGGGCTCCTCCCTCCTGGGGTGCCACGGTGCTGCCAGGATGGGGGGATCCTGCTGCCCTCACCATCCCACACAGCCCAGTTCTTCAGTGCTCCCAGCGAGGCAGCAGGGTGCAGGGCATGGCAGAGAGAACTGGCAGTGGTTGGCAGCACCCTCTGCCCCACAGCCCAGCTGCCCTGCAGCAGTTAAGAGCTCCTGATTTCCCTGCATGGCTTTCTGCTCCTTCCTATGGTGGGGAGTGATGGGGGACCTATGGCTAGTGGCTTTTCTGTTGGTGCAGCGCCAGCCTCTGGGCCTTGGTCATGCTGCATACACAGCCATCTAGGCTAAAATCAGTGTTGAGAGAGGTATAATCATCCCAGCTTTCATTTTAAGAGCATTTATCTCCAAGCTTAATTAAAGCTACTTGGCCATAAATAAGTCTAACCTCTTTGCTTGTGAACAATGCAAATAGAGCCGTCAGCGTGCTTGGAGGGTATCAGCCGTGTAATTATGGTGCCATGTTTATGATCTCTGAAATGCTCTGCTCTTTATTGCTCCTGAATCCTGGGACAAGGTGCTTCATAAAACCAGCTGCATGACTCTCTGCACTTCAGAAGAAGTTGATCATTCTCAAACAAGAGTGGAAGAGTAACACAATCTTCACATGGACGTGCAGTGACAAAGGGTTTGTCAGTGTGCTTTCAAACACAACTGACCACAGACTGGAGCTTTTTCTGTCTGCCAAGAGCACCATGGGCTACAGCCTTCTGTGCCAGGATGGCTTTGCACTGGCTCCAGAGGGTGCTGCTCAGAGCAGGCACCCAGCTTGGGGGGACCTCCAGCCACCTTGGCTCACAGCACTTTCTGCTCTGTCAACGAAAAATGAGGGCAGGGTTGTGTCACCTTTTGCACATGCTGTCCTCTGCAGGGTGCTGGTTGTGGAGCACAGATAGTGATGCTGGGAGCGGATGTGTCATGGTTCTGCTGGTGCCTTTGCTTCTCTGCCCCAGAAGCCAAGGGGAAGGTATCTGGGGCATTGAGGTTTTCTATACACCAACTTATACAAGTGAGGCAGGATGATATTTTGAACCTGCTTAAAAAGAATCTTAAAAGGTTTGAGTGACATGCATGTGGAATGCAGTTGAAAGCCATGTTTCATCTTGAGTTTTTTGGACAGAGTTGACTTAGGGTTTAACTAGCAATTTCAGAACAGATGAATTAGTGCAGTGGGATAGGACTGTGTCCAGGGCCTCAGGTTTGCAGTCTCCACTGCAGTTTGAAAGGGGACAGGCTTTGCCTGGGCATGTGTTTGTGGTTCAGAATTCCCACCTCTTTCTCCAAAACACCAGGAAAGCCAAGATGGGCTCAGCAGTTTTCTCCCCTCATCTGAGTACCATGTTCTGTGTAGGACCTGGTACAATGTAGAAGATCTGATTAGAAGTTAGTTATGAAATTAGTTCATTGCAGGTGTCTCTTGATTCACACACCTTTTGAGACTGCTGGGCATCTGAGGAGTTGTTGCTGTGCTGTGGGTTGAGCATGACTAGAACTTCCAGGAGCTGATGTTCGCCTGACTGAATTCTGAGGAGAGAAGCACTTTCTTGTCCAGCCTTCTCTGCTTGGCCCCGTGCCTAATGGGACATGACTGCAAGTGTCATTTATCTTCTTCTCACCCCAGAAGAAGGTTTAATTGTCTTTAAGCCCCAGGTGCTCTTTGCCAGAAGCCCTTAGTCCAGGTAGAGTGTAGAAAGGTGGCAAAAAGTGATCCCTGGGCATCAGAACGTGGGGAGCTCCCTTTGTGCACATGGGCATTTGCCTGCTTTAATTCTAACTTGCATTTGAATGGGATCAATTTCTCTGCCACTCGACAGGAGCAGCAGTAGCTCCTCTCTTGCTCTGTCAAACGTAGTGCTGCTCAGACAAGGTGCCTTTTTCCATTTGGCTAAATGAATTACCTCATCTTTGTGTTGGAGTTGGCAGAGGAGATGTTGTGGGAAAACATTTTCCAGCAAGTGGATGGGCATTGCTTGAAGCTGGAGTTGGGCATTCATAAACCCATCTCCTGCACTGCAGGCAGCTGCTGCTGCCTGCCTCTGCTCCTGCTTTCCTGGAGACACGTTCCTGTGCTGGGCATTGGATTCCTAGCCAGTGTTGGAGGATTTACATGTCAGTGAAGCTGCCATTTGGTGCTAGGCTGGGGCACTGCAGCTCTGGGGGGTGTGTTGGCAGCTCTGGATGCAGGGTCCTGTTCTGCCACAGTCAGTGACCAGCTGCAGTGGCTGGATTTGTGCTTGCTGGTGTTTCCCTTCAAAGGGATGCTCTGCAGTTGTTAGATTGACAGAGTCAAGTTGTGTGGAGCTTTGGGTAGAGCTTTTCTTGCACCATGAGGGCATTATTGAGTTAGGAGGAGTATTTGCTTAAAATATGAGTGCCTGAAGATGTTTCTAAGTGCTGGGTAGATGCTTGTATTGATAGATAATACAAAACCCAGACAGGATAATTAAAGAGCCAGAGATGTTTGAGAAACTCATCTACATAGGCGCCTCCTAAATGGCTGAGGAGAGCAGGCCCCTGGCATCCCTTCCTCCCCAGCTGCTGCCCAGTGGGAGCTGGAAGGGAAGCAGGGGCTGGCAGCAGCTCGGAAGGGCCCTGGGCTGCAGCAGAGCCAGGGGAAACCGAACAAGGGAATCCATTTGCCTGTTGTTCCCTGCCAGGAGAATCCAGGCTGGCTGTCCTGCCCCTGCATGGGATGCTCCCGTGGAAGCTGGATGTGAAGCCTTTCAGTAACACGAGTGACACCTTGCTCTTGCTTTTCCTTCGTGGCTAATTTTAATGTACAATAGTATC
This sequence comes from Ceyx cyanopectus, assembly GCA_013401355.1. Lineage (NCBI taxonomy): Eukaryota > Metazoa > Chordata > Aves > Coraciiformes > Alcedinidae > Ceyx > Ceyx cyanopectus. The sequence goes on from VYZU01009401.1 coordinate 157,390, forward strand.
TAGGGTGAGGGCTGTGAGCTGCTTTTTGCCTGGATACAAAAAGGCCCTTAAAATGTGCTTTTTTTCCAGTGTTGCTATGGATGGTTCTGTTTAACCAGATGTCTTCAAGATCTACTGGTCTCTGGGAATAACCTCAACAGCTCCCAGGCAGAAAGGTGGAGTGCCTGGCATGGGTAGCACCCTCCTTGGAACACATCTAGCTCTGTTCATTACTGACTGCTTGATATTTGTCAAAAAGCAGGGTCAGTATCTGTAACTAAGTTGTTTGATTTTAGGTTCTTTTTTTTTTCTCACAGAAAACCACCAAGCTGTAATGATTTCTTCACTGTAAAATTTTGACTTGAAATGAAAATGTTGAAAGCAGTGCATTTCTCTGGCTGGTAGAATGATGGTGTATCTTTAAACTATCTGACTTGGAGAGGGGTATCAGTAGCAGTGCTGATTATTTTGTTGTGGAAACCTAGAGCTCAGTATGGAGAAACTTTCTGTTCTTGCTGTCGCTGTTCCAAAATATTCAAATTTTCTTAGGATGTTTTCCCTCTCAACCACAGTGTTTGTACTTGCAGCAGGGAAAAAGAGCCAAACAGAAAGGTCGCTGTAAAGCATAGACCTTTTGGATGGTAAAAATCTCATTAAAAGAAAAATAAAATTCTACTCTTAGGATTGATTCAAGAGCCCTGCTGATGCAGCTGCTCCTGGGCACTGCCAGGGTGCCACTGACTAAAATAAACTGAGGAGGTGCCTGGATGCCTTGCTCAGGTGATATGCTTGCTGTTAATGAACTAAGTTCAGATGCATTAGCTAATGTTTGTATTTAGTTGTAATAGTTGAGAAACCTGTGTGTTAATCAAGTTATCATTCCAGAAGAGTAGCACAGTTCTTGTGGAAATTCTGAAAACAAGTTACTAAGAAATCTGACTCATAAAGCAAGTGCCTGATGAAATTTGAATGTTTAGAAGGGAAAATGACTGGCAGCTCCTCTTGTAAGCACGCTGGTTGCAATGAAGTAGGAAAGTTCAACATCAAAGAGATCACCGCTTAGTCTGTGGCATATTTGTACATCAAAGAACAAATACAGGACAAAAGGAGCTGTGCAGAGATCCAGTTCAGCCTTACAGACAGGTCCCCACGGAATGCTGGAGAGAGCTGCTTTCAGAATGTGGAAATTATCTCCAGCACATCTTTTTTTCTGATTTGGAGAAGAGGTAAAATACAGAATTAAAAACAGCATCTCCAAATCCAGTCTTGCCAATATATTGGGTGAGAGAGTCTGAGCTTAGGTCAGCTCTCCTGTGGTCCTGTGACAGACACACAGTAAAGTTTTCTTCTGCTTGTTAGGACCTCTAGAACACAAGACAAGTCCACCAAAGCCATTTCTGTCCAGTGTTTGCTGAGCTCTCATAGCTGGGATGCATTTGCAGCTGCTTTGGGCTTTTAGTAGTTCATTGTAGTTTGGTTTGTTTTGGTTTTAATCCTGAATTCTCCCTTGGAATGGGGATGCCTGCCTTAGGAGGCAGGACAAGTGGTCCTGACTGTTATCCATGAACCCTTCAGAAGGCAGGGCATGAGGGGCTGCTCTCAGGGTATCATTGCACTGCTGCTGTGTTGGAGGCAGAGGAGACTTTGCTGTTAATTTGAATGTATCTGGTTTAATATTAAAATGCAAAGTAGGTCACATCTGTTCTTCAGTTCCAGTCTTTCTTCTTCATTTGTGTTTCTCGTCTAGAAGTGCTGACTGCTGGTGCGGTGTATTAAAATTTTAATCATAAAATCCAGACTAAATCTGAATTCTCCAAAGTTAAGTGTGCTTGGGTCAACTGTTTTAATACCAGTTTCACCTTTTATGGAGAGAATATTGTCAGCAGAGTCTTCTTTCCTTTATTGCAGAGCTAAAAATACTTAACAATCTCATGGAATCATTAGGAAATACAAAGGGATTCTGTTAGAAACCCTAGGGAAACCTGATTAGGCATACTACTGTATAATTAATTGATGTGCTACTACACTTTGAGGAGCAGTAAACAGAAGTCAGAATGTAAAAGGCTAAGAACTACTGCTGGGAATTGTGTAAAGACATCAAGGCTTGAAAATAACAATTTGAGCACCTCGGGAGGGCCCAGTGTTGGTGTTTGAGAGGAAAAAAGTTCTGCAGGGGGCACCTGTGGCAGCTCAGACTTGGCCATAGCCCTGTTTTTTCCCCAATGAAACAGGTGTGAACAGTATCACTGGTTGGAATATTCCATGCTCCCTTCCAGGTGATGTTCTGATAGTCCCCTAACCTCTCTTCTGATATTTCTAAAGCAATGTCAGGTTCATCATTCAGCTGCTTCAGGTGGATGTGATGCTAGGGGAATGAACTCTTCTGGTAAGATGTTTAAAGCTCGTGTCAAATCCTTTGCTGCAACCCCATTGCAAGAGTTACCTGGAGAAAGAATTCCACCCTGGGCCGGTGTGTGTGCTCTGAGCATCCCTGTGGCCAAGGAGGAGCACTTACCAGCAGCTTCTGGCACTTGAGTAATTTGTAATCTTGGCAAGGTGAAGACATTTCAGGGTGGTATTCATCTGTTTGGAGTCAAATATGGTTTTTTTCTGGATCTGTTGCCCTGTAGGAGTGAGCTGCACTTGAGCTTTCCCACCTCAGGGGCTGTACCTGGGTCTGGCAGCATACAGCTCACTGTGTGCACAAGGGACTGGGCAGGGCTGAGGGTGCTCAGCATCCTGGCATCAGGATTTTCCTCAGGACATGACAGTCATGGGTAGAAAGAGTGCCCCCTGAGTAGGTGCAGTGCTGTGTGTGCCCTGCCAGGCACAGAGTTTGGAGGTGGAGATTTCCTCACTGCACCCTGGCAAGCCCTGGCCTGCTGGCTGCTCTGGAAGGGTGTTTGGGAGAGACAAAACCAACTAAAATCCATTTAGATGCTAAATCAGAGGAAATCTTGAAAGGGTTTAATTTAGAGATACAAACAAACCCAGCAGAAGAACAGAAGGAACTCTGGAGAGGCTCTTCCCACCTGTAACCAACCCAACCTGTCCCCTTAGCAGCTTGAGATTGCAGAGAGCACAGGCAACTTGTAAACTGAAAATCCCAGAAGGAAGTACTTCCAAATGAAATCCTTCAATACTCGCAACATTTCTTAGGGAGGTGCCAACAAAAAGTCACATGGAGTTGTGTGGCTTCACTCCTTGGATTATTGTTGAGCTCAGGTACTGCCTTGGAAGTGGGCAAGGTCTCCTGGCGTGAAGGAGGATCTCAACACACCCAGCTCTCCAGCTTGTATCCACAGAGCCTGAAGCTGAAGTCCTAGGAGCATGTCCAAAGTTCTCCTAAAGCTGTGTATCTCACACGAGAAGCTGCTGTGTGCTGGAGAAGGCATTGTTTCTAAATAGATTTTTATTTTTTTTTATTAGCAAAGCATATTTTACAAGTGTTTGAGGACTCTTATCTACTCCGAGTGTAAAAGCACCTTAATAATTGAAATTACATAGCATGACTTCAAATGTAATCACCACATATAATGTGGGAGAAGAATTAAATTCAGTTATAATTAATTCCAGTTTTCAGCAAATGCTTTCAAAGTTGTATTAAGCTGGATACCAAAATTGTTATCACTTTGGAAATTGTTCCAAGTCTCCAAACGTGGCAGTGAAGTGTCTGTTGCATAAAGGGCTACTTTGATCCAGCTATCTGAGAGATTTATCCAATGAGACAAAACCCAGATCGCTCGCTGCTAATCCAGTGCTTTGCAAACAAGCTTTTCATTTTTATTCCCTTTACCCATTTTGCAGAAGTTCAGGCAGAGAGACAATGGGATGGTTTCCTTCCGTAAATAATTAAGCTCATTGTACACAATGGCAGCTGAAAGCAGTCCTTGGAATCACTTGATTTGAAGTACCTACTCCTTTCTTTCTCTGGAGAACAATGTCATGTCCCAGGCAGTTTGAATGCTCATAAATCATGTGAGCACAATGGGAGAAATGATTTCAAGCCTACTCTCCCTTAGGATTTTCCCTTTCTCTTCCAAACTTTGTTTGTTGTGCTAAACCCAGAGCCTGTCTGAAGGAGCAGGTTGTCCCTCAGCTTGGCTCTGGTGAGTGGTTGGAGCAGATCCTGCTGGGTTCTCCTTCCCAAGGGAGCTGCTGTGTGCACCAAACCTGCTGCTGGTGGCTGGCCAGCACTGAGGCAGAATTCTTCCCTCCTCAACAGCAAGGAAATTTGGTCTCTTGGTTGAATCTCTGCTTCTTGCTACTACTCAAAATTGGATTTTTTTCCTGACCGGGTCATGTGTTTGGACAGCCTAACCCAAGAGGATTTGGCACGGTCCAGAAGAATAAAAAGCATCCTAATCCAAAAAGTTGAGTGTAAATACTGGGATGGTTTTCAGGGAAAATAGTGTGTGGTAACAGAACATGAGAGGAAACCAAAGGACTATTCTTCAGGAGAAAATACCTGTAGCACTGAAGGAATTAAAATAAGTTTTGATTTCTTCACTCATGCCATTGCAGTAGTTCCAAGTACATTAAGTTGAGTTAAAGAACCCACTGAAATATTTTAAGGCATTGTTTATTAGCAATAACTGCTTTTCATGTCAGAGAGGGTAAATGAATGTGGTTACACAATTTATCAGACACTCCTAAATGTCGTGGATATTGTTATTAGGTAACCAGCAGTTAGTCTGGCAATTTATTAAATCTCAGGACATTGCACAAATAGGCCCACATGAGAAAAGTAATCTCCAGTTGAGAAGGTAATTGGTGCTCTGTACAGCTCTGGAGTGGGGCTGTGCCAGGCAGCTGGCCACCAGAATGTGCACATTTGTGCTGCTGTTTCATGGAATCACAGCACTGGCAGGGACCTTAAAGCTGATCCAGTTCCAACATCTCCCACCAGAGCAGGGTGCTCAGAGCCCCATCCAGCCTGGCCTGAGACACTGCCAAGGATGGGGCTGCCCCCACCTCTCTGGGCACCCTGGGCCAGGCTCTCAGCACCTCCTGGGGAAGAAATTCTTCCTCATGGCTGAGCTGAATCCACCCAACTCTAGTTTGGATCCATCCCCTCCTGTCCTGGCACTGCCCCACAGCCTCAAAAGTCCCTCCCCAGCTTTCCTGGAGCCCCTGCAGATCCTGGGAGCCACCAGAAGGTCTCTCTGGAGCCTCCTCTTCTCCAGGCTGAACATCCCCAACTCTCTCAGCCTGTGCTCACAGGAGCTGCTCCAGCCCTTGAGCATCCTCGTGGCCCTTCTCTGGACACCTTCCAGCCCCTCCAGATCCCTGTGCTGGGGGCTCCAGCACTGGATGCAATTTTTTCCTCACTGCTTTCTTACTGACTGCTTTAAAGAAATCTTCATTTAAGTTTGTTTTTGTTGGTTTGTTTTTGTTGTGGTTTTTTTTGTTTTTTTTTAATTAAAGCTTTATTTTTTTTTTCCTGTAGTGAACCTGTCAGGCAGAGTAAACTGCCATGCCATGTACTGGCTTTGTGGTGTGCAGGTTTTCCCTTGATTTCAGTTGATGCAGAAGGTGTATTTTGATGCTGTTACACTACAGTGGATGAAAAACCTGCACTGACTTTCATGCAGGAGAGAGAAGTGAGTTATTTTCTTTCAAGGGCTGTAGATCAATTGGTGTCTTCAAGAAGTAAGACCATGAAAGTGGGGAAGAACTCCTCTTTGATACTCGAGTCTTTCTATTGCAGTGGGTACAATAATGGGCTTTTGAATTAAAGGTTTGTTAAAGCCTGTATCTGTTTCACACTTTTGACAGCTAAAGCAGACTTGTTGAGACAAAATTGATATTTTTATCCAAGCCTGTTAAAATCAGCATTTATGTTGACTGTACTAATGTTTAAGCTTTAATACCACTTTTCTATAGAAGGCTGCTATTTGAATTTTCAGTAAATTTCTTTACAGTATGCCTTTGAGTTATGATTTATAACTGGATTCATACAAATAAATGCTTTCAGCCAAATGCTGTTGAACTAATTCTGTTTTGAAGTCATTAATGATATTTAGCTCGTGGAAAAAAGGAGTGGGAAAGGCATCAACTAACCCTATGTGAAAGTGATAACAGAATTCTTTTGTGAAGAGGCTTCTGGGGTGCTTAAGCTCCAGAGTGAGTGGTTTGTGGGGCTGCTTGTTGCTGGTTTAATCAGTGCACAGAAGCCAGAGCATGCAGGGCTCCACTGCAAAGACAAGTCTTTTGGAACAGCCTTTAATACACTTAATGCTGTTTGCTTTTATCATGTTATGGGCTCTGGCTTTGCACTAAGATGTGGCTGTGCACTGAGTTGGTGCAGTAAAACAGACCCTTTTTTTTTTTTTGGGGGTAGTAAATCCATTAACTTGTCAGCTTGGGAAGTTTTTAAGGTAAATTTCTTCTGATGTATGTTCCATTGAATAATTGGTTTGCTGCATTCAAGCAACTTACTGCGAGAAAGAGATGTTCCAGCTTCTGGTTTCTTACAGTGTAAATGTTGTGTGAATCATAGAATCATAGATATTAGGGTTTGGAAGGGACCTAGAAGATCATCTCCAGCCACTCATCAAAACATGTTCATCTGGATGCAGCCAGAACACTGCATTTCAGCAGTATTTTCAGGTCTGCTCCATGCACTTCATGAACAGGATGACTTTGCAGGGAGCAAAGAGCAGCCATTGCTAATTGCAGACAGGGAAATTAATAGTGTGTGTGGTTCTGGTCTGGGGCCACGATGCTTCTGCCATTTGGGTCTTTATCCTTCCCTCTTGCCTGTCCCTTTCAGGGGGAGGTGAGGGTTGTCCTGGGGGATGGTCCAGGCTGCACACACAAGAGCCAGCTCACTGGAGTGCTGTTCAATTGCCTGATCCCCTTTCCTTTGCTGTCTACTTTCTCAGCTCTTTCATTTCATTACTTTCATTCCTCCTTCATGTTAACGTTCTTCATCTGTAATTCACTTTCTGATGTTCTTTCACCCCCTTTTGAAAGCAAACTGCCAGTGCCTCATTTAATCTCTTGATCAGTGTGGTGAGGGGAACAGCACACTAGCCATTTTGGGCCCTTTCTAGTCAGCAGTTTCAGATCAGCATGAAAGCCCCAAAGACAGAGCCCTGCAGGACACCTCTGTGCTTTTCCCTTCTAACACTGCACACTCTGTTCTTCAAGAGACCTTTGTTCTTTGGGAGCCTTCTGGAATAGTTCCAGCCACACCAGAGGGTCATGGCAACTGGGAGAAGCTGCTCCAGATGGGCTTTAATTGTCCTTCCATCTACCCCAGTCCACATCTGGGCTCTACAGCCAGGCTGGATCATCCTGACTGCATTGCCACCTTTTGGCGGAGGGTGCCAGGGATGCCAGGAGATGCTCATTGACACAGCCAGGAAACTTAATTTGTTCTTGATTTTTATTTTATTTTTTCTTTATATTTTTATTTTATTTCTTCTGCTGAATACATGGACATGACCACCCACACTTAGAAAAACCTTACCTCTTGCTGAGCTGCTCTGAAATGGTAGGCAGCAGGGCTCATGCAGCAATAAAATTTCATGATCACAGGGGAAGGAAACAGTGCGAGGCTAGGAATCCTCCTGCTGTTTCCAGATGATTTCCTAATTTCAANTTTTATTTTTTATTTTTATTTTTTATTTTTATTTTTTATTTTTATTTTTTATTTTTATTTTTTATTTTTATTTATTTTTCTTGGAGAGAAGCTGCTACTCTCAACTTCACCATGCTGGAATGTGGATGCGGTATCTGAAGTGTTTCATTTTGTACCCTGAGCTCCCTAAACATTCTACAGGCTGCTCTGGTTTGCCAGCCTGATTAATACCAACTCCTCAAACACAGGGTAGATTTTAGGGAAGTGTCGATGAGACATCTGCCTTGCTGGTGGATTGCCTAGTAAATTGGAATTTATTGAGGTGAATTAGCGTGAAGCAAGAAAGCTGCATGGAATTACTCTTAAAGCAGTTGTTTTATGGAGCACAGCAGTCATCATCTAAATCACACAGGAGGTTTAGCAAATGAGCATTACAGTGAAGTGAGCTGGTTGACTAGTTTGAGAACTAAATAGTAGGAGCAATGAAAATACAAAAGAAGATTGACTTTTGTATATCTATTAAAGATCCTTGGCACAGGGACTGTCTTTTTATCTGCATTTATACATATGCAGAGATTTTTGCTGTGGGTGTGAGGTCCTGACCCAAAGCTGTGGTCCCTCAGCTCTAGTACAGTGACAATTATTTTATTGTATTTATTTATTTATTATTTGAAACTTCCCTTTTATTTTAGGGGTTTTCAAAACTGCTAACTTGATCTTCCAAAGGAGAACTGACTGAACCTGCTGCTGGGGTGTTGAATACAGGGAGCCTGTAGACATTTTCTGGCGTGTCAGGTTGATCAGAACAGTGCTCTCCAAACATCCCTGAGTGTGCATCCCCAGCATACCTGTGTGTATTTGTGAATCACTTATATGTACTGCTGGGGTAGTGTTGTGTACATCAGAAAACATGCACCAAAATAGAAATTAAAATAAAAAAAACCAATGAACTAGGTCTTGATTTGTCAGGTCCATGTGCTAGAAGTGTGGCTTTATATTCACTAGGCTGTACCAGGTACCTTTGTATTCCTCAGCTCCTGGAAGGTGAGGCTGGGAAGCGCCCTCGGGTGGCTCTGAGCTAATCAAAGCCAGTGGCTCAATCCATCAGTCTCAAATGTCTTGAGGAGATCTGGAAGATGTTCTTTCCAATGGCCATTCAGTTTTGTGGTTTGTTGGCAAGCTCCTGGCTTGTGGGAAGGTGTGCTGTCTGCTCCTCCACGAGGATAGCTGTTCCTGCTGGAAGGTGCTTTCCACTGGAAAGGAGGCACTGACATGGTGTGTTCCCCTTCTCTGCTCTCCTCTTTGCCCACCTCTGGCCTTTGGACACAGCTTATCCTTAGCTGTTGTTTGAAAAGATTCCAGATGGTTTCACTGATGGATAGAGTTTGGAAATACACTGTGATTCCACTCATTTAACCCCGTGGCTTAGCTCATTCCTGAAACAAAGGAATCTCCAGACCTGATTCAGAAACTACCTGTGGGTGACATCAGGGAAAGTGTATCCTGAAAGCTCCACAGTTCCTTTGTCTTTCCTCCCCCTCCTCATGGCTTCATTATTGCTGTCCCTCCCAGGCCTGTCCTGTGAAACACATCCACAGCTGTGTCAGAAGTCAAAAATGGGAATATAGCTTCCCTTTCATTGCTAGTGGAAGCTCAAAATGGGAATATAGCTTCCCTTTCATTGCTATTGGAAACTCAAAATGGGAATGTAGCTTCCCTTTCATTGCTAGTGGATGCTCAAAATGGGAATATAGCTTCCTTTTCATTGCTAGTGGAAGCTCAAAGGAGCATCTGCTCCCACTGTACAGAAATATGGTTCTTTGTCACTTGCTGGTACGTGAAACCCAAGTGAGCTGCTTGCAGAAACCTCTCACAAATTTCAGTGCTTGGTCACTGCTGTCCCAGAGCTGCACTGCTGAGGGAGTGAAAAGTTCCATTCAAACAATTCTTTGGCCTCTCTCTTTTCCCCTCCCTTGCTCAGTTTCTAAAAGACCTCCCAAGAGAAGCTTTGCTGTGTGCTGTGGGAGGCATTTGCTACCTGACTCTGGTGAAGCTGGTTTGTGTTGGCAGCCTCCCTGTGCCCTGTGTGGTGATAATGGAGTGGCTCTGTCTGTTGTCTTTGCCCTGCTGGAACAAAGACCTGAGGGATGTGTGTTTGGCTGCAGCTTGATTAATGCTTTTGGGAGCAGTGCCCAGCAATAAATCATGAGTCAGTGCTTATTCCTTGATCAGTCCTATCTTTCTGGGAGGGCTGCCATCAGCCTTCCCCTTACTGCTGCACCCCAGCTTTCTGGAGCTGGGTGGAGGTTGGTGAGAGGGAATGGTCATTTCTCCACTGCATGGGGTGGTGGGAGCTGCTGCTGAGGTGGAGAGCTCCTGCTGGCCTTGCTTGGTTGATTTTCCATCCCTGGCACTGGGAAGAACCGTGGGAATGTGTTTATGATGGGTACCACCTAGGAGTGGCAAGCCCTGCATCTTCCCACTCCTCTTCCTGGGTAACACCTCATTTTGGATTGCTGGGATCAGATAAGGAGCTAGCAACCCTTTGTTTGCAGAGCTCCATTAAACTGCTCTCTTCAGCTTGGAGAAGACTTGGCATTTTAAGGGCAAAGATGAAAACTCCAGCCTGGTTTGGTATTGCTTGTTTTCCAACACCATGGGCAGTCACCCACGTGAAGAGATCTGTCTGCCCTGGTTTTCTGGGTGATGACTGGAATTTCTGCCTGGAGTAGCTGTTTGGCTCTTTTATGCTGCCTCCACTTTCAGTGTCAAAGTATGTTGGGTGAAAACTTGCCCACTGTTAAGGTCTCTGAGCTTAGTGAAGGTTAGTATCTTCTGAGAACGTTCAGAGCTGCACCAGCAAAAAAATACAGCACCATCACTAGTGCCATCATAATGCCAAAAATGGCAGTCTTCATTTAGCAGTGGCACAGATTCACAGATATTAGGGGTTGGAAGGGACCTAGAAAATCATCTAGTCCAACCCCCCTGCCAGAGCAGGATCACCTCGTCTGGCTTCTCATAGCAAGGAGCATCTCTCCTTAGCTTGATGGGAAAAAAAGGTTATTTCAAAAACTTGGAAGTTTTTGTTGTACCAGTTGTACTTCCTCTGGAGGAACTCACGTTGTCTGCTGTGTGAAGTGGGGCTCAGATCCAAGCAGGCTGGAACTGCCCTGAAGCCTACTGATGGCAAAGGCCCAGCTGTAGGGCTGTGTGGAGGAATGAGGGGAGCCCTGCTCCAGTCTGAGCTCTGTTTGGCTCTTCTGGGGCTGAGCAGACAGGCTCTCCTCCTTTATGTAACACCATGCACAGTGTGGAGGTGAATATATGTTTTAGCCAAGTAATCATGTGGATTAGTTTGGTCGTGAAATTATAGGCAGGTTATTTTTTTAAATAAACTTAATAATAATTTTTGTGCATGCTGATTTTCAGTGTCATTAATGTTGCAACAGATCTTTTGATGGACTAATTACATCACATGTGAGCAAACACAAGACAAACAAAGCTGAAATTCCCCTGAGCTTTGACTGAGACACTCAAAAATTATAGCTTGTTACCTGTGTTCTGAGGATTGTCAGCAGCTGCTCTTGCTGCTCAGATATTTGTCTTATAATGTTATTCCATGTGAAAGCGAGTGAGCTCACTGGTGTGCAGCAGCAGTGACAAATCCATTTTCCAGGATTGGATTATGGTCTTAAAATCAAAGGCAGAAATTACTATTTAGTTCCTGTAATCAATAAGCTTCTGTGTTTGAAAGAAAACTAGAACTATTGGGCATATGGGCTGGGCAGTAACTGACGACAGAAGTGCAGCTGTTGTTTGAAACTCAGAGTTTTTCTGCTCCTAATTGTGCAGTGGCTCCTGGAAACTGCCTTTGCAGGCTCGGGGAAAACTTAGTGCCTTTGAGTATTGACTGCTTGGATTGGTGCCTGTTGGAAAAGGAGCTGTTGTCTGGTTTGAAGTGAATCGTGTGGTGGTGAAGACTGTAGATCTGTCGAGTTCTATCCTAGAGCATTTAAAGAGAAGGAGAAACTACAAAGCTGAGAGTTGTGCTTTATTCCCCTCTCCATTCAGCCTCTGTTGGCATTGTGGGTGGAACGAGGGTTCCTAATGCTCAGTCCTCTTCCTACTCTGCTTCAGGTCATCATGTCTTTGTGCTTAGATGCTGGTGTATGAGAGCTAGAAAATTATTTGTTGACCATATTCCACATTCTAAGCACAAGCCAGATACGAGGCACTGTGTAATTACAGGGAAGGGAGAAGTATTCTCCATCCCATTGAGCTTACCTCTGAAAATTGGTAATGAACGTGGCTTTTTGAGCTGCCCTGCAGTCTCCAGGAGCTTGTGTGTGTGTGGAAAGAGTGTCCACTGGCCAGGGACTTGCTCCAGGCTTGCTGAATGCCTCAGGATTCCTCCAGTACCATTTTGCCAAGATAACTCATCTAAATGGTGCTGAAAACTGATGGTGGCATTGAATTCCAAAGCTAACCAAATGCAGTAGCTGCCCTCGTGTGTGTGAGGACAAGCACAGGTTCTAGAGAAACACCTCTGTGCAGCTCAGCCAGCTTGGCTTTCTGGAGCCCAGTGCAGGCTCTGCCATGGCTCCTGGCATGAGCCAGGGTTGCTAGACAGAGCCCTCTGACAATCTGTTTATCTGTGGGGCTGTCTGTAATGTTAATTAGTCAACTCTTTGAAAAACCGGCTTCCACTGGTTAATTTATGCAGAAAGCATCACTGAGGGATGTTTTACCTGTTTCACAAGGAGGGGGCTGAAGTATAGCTTGAGAGACTTGGCTTGGGCCACACAAGAAGCTTGTGTCATAGCCAGGAATCAACAGATTCCCATTTCATTGCCTAACCACAAGACTTCAGTAAATAAAGTTGAACAAAAGCAGATGCAGCAGTGAGGTTTGAGCGTTGGGTATGATTTACAGGGTGCCTCACTCTGCCCAAAAACACTGCAAGGCTCTGCTCTGGAAGGCCAGAGATGCCTGTGCATTGCTACCAACTGCATTGCCAGCTGCTGGCCTGGCTGCAGGGATTGCAGCCTGCCTTGTACTGTGGTGGCCCTCAGCACAAAGCCAGATAGTGCAGCATTTGCACTTTGTGCTGACACTTTTTTTTTAACCCACTGATCCGGGTTCATAGCAGTGATTATTTAGGGCTGATCCCCTGGCCCATAGTGCAAAGGAAAGGGAATTTCAGTGCTATCCCTTTCAGGAATGTTCAGTATCACCAGCCCGATGTCTCCAAATCATAAGGCAGGAGCTAAAATCCAGAGGTTGGTCTTTCAAGTTCAAAGCTTTCTTGAAGGGATTCTTATTTTCCTGATGTTTATAGAGCTGTTTTGGTTTTTTTTAGATGTGCTTCCTAATCTATCAGGGATATAATAAGCTCTGGAGACATAATAAGCTCAATAAGACTTGAAGTACTATGTAAGCATCTCCATGGCTTCTATTCCTGGTGCTGTATCCAAGCACAGTAGGGTGTTCAGGGGATCCTCACAGAGAGGAAGCCTCCAAGCCTCATGTTTTTTGTGTGGACTGAATGACAGAAAGGCCTATGCCCAGCTCCATGGGGCTGTTTAATCCCTTATTTTTTTTTCAGCAGAAGTTGGGTGCACACAGAACTCTTCTGATAGTTCCCTGCCTTGCCAGGGTGTTCACACACATCCTTGTGACAGCACAGGGACCTGAAGTCACATCTCAATCCTGTGTTAGCCCGGGAGAAAGAAATGTTTCCTGGAAGAAGGCAGGAAAATTCAGTGTGTTCACAGCATTTCCTTCAGCCCTAGTCCTGTGCTAGACCATCTCCTGTGGTCAGCAATGTTGGCATTAGGACCACGAGGAAGGAGAATGGCATTGGGTTTATCCCTCAGTGTTGTGCTGCTGAAGCAATGCCTTGGTCAGCCATCCTTCCACTCTGCAATTATTTTTACACAGAGATGACACCTCCCTGTAAATTCCTTGTGACATAAGGTTTCTGACTAAAATTAGGTCATAGCCATTTAATTGTTCAGGTGTCCACCCACGAGGGAGCTACAGAGAGCTCTTTCAATTCCCTTGCAATCAAGTAAGTAGCAGTTATTCTCATTTATCCTCTAAGGAAATAGTCCCAAAAATACTATGTTGATTCCTTAGCCCCTCCCTGTCGCTAGTCACTGCTCCTGGAGCTGCACACTGCCTTGGCCCTCAGCACCACAGCACCTCAGCCATTCATTTCCAGCTTACGCCACGCTGGTGATGTAAGGAAAGCCCTGGCCTGGTTTCACAGCCCGGGAACTGACACATCAAACAAGAGCCCTGCTCAGTTTCACAGCAATACTGGACATAGAAACCACTGACTTACTCATCAACTCTTCTGTTTCTTGGAAAACCAGCACTGTGTTCCCTGTCCTGCTGCCTGCTGCCCAGAGCTCCTGCTGATGGAGCAGGCTGGCAGTGCCCTGGGTGAGCACTCCAGCCTCCCAGCAGGTTTTCACAGATTCATAGATGTTAGGGGTTGGAAGGGAGCTAGAAGATCATCTAGTCCAACCCCCCTGCCAGAGCAGGGGCACCTAGACCAAGTCACCCAGGAACAGATCCAGGTGGGTCTGGAATTTCTACAGAGCAGGAGACTCCACACCCCCCCCCGGGCAGCCCCTGCCAGGCTCTGGCACCCTCACTGGGAACAAGTT